>CAJNJA010035275.1:9872-25917 GCA_905231915.1 Symbiodinium necroappetens
CCCCCCCCCCCCCCCCCAAGAAAACACGTTCAATCCCTGAGCATCCCAAAACCCTGAACCCTTAAGCCCTGAACACCCCTAACCCAAAGCCCTTCAACCCTAAGCATCCCTTTGTTAACCTTTTCGACCCTAGGCCCCAGCGGCCCCAAACCCTAAACCCTACACCCTAAACCCTGAACCCTACACCCTAAACCCTAAACCCTGAACCCGGAACAGGAGGCGTTGATGGTGGTGGTGGCTCGCGCAAGGCCACGCCAGGCAGAGTCGCCGTTTTCCCAAAGAAAGGGTCCAAGCACCAATCAGGGTTTAGGATTCAGGGTTTAGGGTTTCGTAGATCTGTGGGATCCAAAATGACTGCCCCCCGAGAACTTGGAGACCCGAAGAGCATGCAGGAGGCGTCTCATGATATAGAGACGATGGCTGATTCAAAGTATGTTATACTATGTGTACTATGCTGTTACATGGACTTTTTAGGTCTAGAAAAAGTAAGACCATCCCTGTCGGTGCATTTATATCAAGCGGTCCTTAATGTGCCGTACTGTTTTGGGGATCCACCAAGGGACCATAACATAGAGAATTACACGCATGGTTGCAGGCTTCTCAGGCGACGGCAAGGAACTTTCTTCGTTTACCACATGGGAGGCCGAGGGTGGACATGATTCTTAGACTGTGCAACTCGAAGCCCGAAACCCTGAAAACCCCCGAAGCTCAAAACCCTAGCCCTACAAACCCTCAGCCAGCATGATTAAAGTCATATCGCTGCAGGGAAACACGGCACCGGCTTTACTTTGGATGCCCCGGCATCGAGGAAGGCTTTCCGCCAGCAGAAGGTGGGCCGTGGAAAATGCATGCCCCTGGTCACAAGGGAGGTAATGTCCAGGGTATGTCTCTTGTTCTGCTGCAAGTTATAAAAAAGTGCCAAATCCCAAAAACTCGTAACACTCATGCCCTCGACCCTAAACCCCAACTATTAGTACGGGGTGAGGTTCAAGGTCAAGAGCTTGGGAACACGAAAAAGCACCCGAGAGCTTTGACATTAATTCCCAAACACGGCAAAGAGGGCATTCTTCAAGAGACCTTGCAACAATTTACCAGCCTGCGAATCATCAATGGTGGTTCAGCGCAGAAGGCCGTAAATTCTCTATTAGGTTTGCAATAAGGCCCTACAAGTACGGTTGATGATATGAATCCTGCATTACCCCTAATAAGGAATATACCAGAATTCCCATAGTTTAGGTTCTTTAAGGTAATGCAGGATTTTATACTAACATCAACCGCATTTGTAGGTTATGGTAGCTGAAGGTAAGCTCTAGAACGTAAACCCGTCAGTTGTTCGGCACGCCGTGGCGCATCCGGGTGGAGACGACGGAGGGTGATGCTTGGCTTCCAGTACCCTAAGGTTTAGGGTTGAGGGCTTGGAAGTGGGGTACTTGGGTTTAGGACAGACTTGTTGCAGGTTGGGAGAGTAAGTATAAGATTGCTAGGTAATTGGACCCTTAAGGGCAAGACAGAGGAGATACCCCCTTTACGGTCCCTACACAAGTCTTTTATAGATAACCTCCCAAAGCCATCGAGCCCTTCTGTTGAGGCTGTCTATTGCAGCTCTACCGGATCAGGACGTATGGGGGTGTTTCGGATTCCGTTCAGGCCCTACAGCCCTAAAGCCCCAACACTCGAAAGACGCAAGCAAAGCCCGAAAGCCCTACTCTCACAACCAGAAACCAGCAACCAGAAACCAGACAACCACAACCAGAAACCAACAACCAAAAACCAACAGCCAGAAACCAGTATCCAGACACCAACAACCGGAAACCAGCAACCATAACCCAGCAAACCAGCAGTCTTTGCTCGCGCAAGCTTCCATCCCTTGCCTGCGCAGCTCTGAAAGAGCTCAGTGCCCAATGGCGGAAAAGCTTTATTGATCTAGGGTTTTGTTTTTTGCTTTATGGTAGCTGGTTCTTGGTGGTTTTTTTTGTAGTCTTCATATTAGAACCGTAAAGCCTATTTTTTCATATTGAAACCTTCGAACCTAAATCGGAATTGTTAATTCCAAACGCCAAGACTAGACAGCACAAACCAGACACCAAAGACAGAGACTAGAGACTATGCCAGAAAGCACAAATCAGAAAACAAGCCGAAACCAACAAGCCGAAGCCAGAAGCCAAAACCAGAAAACAAGATGCAGGCCGTGAAGTACAAACAGAAACCTAGATGAATAGAAAACTGGAGCTTGGTGCACCCAACAAGTCCTAAACACACATAAAGAAACAGTGCACTAAAGCCCTAAACCAAACTCGTCTTGCACTCATTACCCTACACTCTACCCATAGGCTCCATAGTAGTTCCTTTTGGGGATTACCTTATAGGATCCTAAATATAAACCACAAAAAGGAACTACTATGGAGTGTATGGGTCCCCTAAACCCAAAACCCCAAACCAAAAACCCTACACCCTAAACCCTAAACCTTAATGAAACCAAACCCCTAAGCTTGAACCTTGAACCGTACTCCCTAAAGGCCCGGTGGATGGCCCTGACGGATTGCCCAGAGGCGCGAGGTTCTTCAGTGGTTTAAGGTGCAAGGGTTGTAGGTTTAAGGGTTTAGGATTGAGGGTTTCAGCGTTTAGGGTTTTACACTAGGGTTTTGGGCTTTTGGGGGTTTCGGCTTCAAGGTTTGAGGGTTTTGGGGTTTAGGTTTTTACGGGATAGAGAGTTGCTTGTTTCGGTGTTACCGTTTACCCCTAAACCCTAAACCTTAAACAAAAAAGAACCCTAAACCCTGAACCCTAAACCCTAAACCCTAAACCCTGAACCCCAAACCCTAAACCCCTAAACCCCTAAACCCCAAACCCCTAAACCGTTTACCGAGAGGCCGAAGGTGCAGACTGCCTCTTCGCCTCGGAGAGCCGGCAGCCCAAAAGGAGAGGTATCGGGGTTTAGGTTTAGGGCGTTTAGGGGTTTAGGGTTTAGGGTTAGGGCGTTTTGGGGTTTAGGGTTCCAGGGGTGTTAGAGTTTAGGGTGTAGGTTTTGGGGTTTAACCCTAAACCCTAAACCCCTAAACCCTAAACCCTAGGGTTCCTGGGGTCTTTAGAGTTTAGGGTGGTAGGGGAGGTGGCTGGAAGGCATCCGGCCGATTCCGCAGTGCTGATTTCTACTGTAACAATAAATTTCTATTCTCGGTCTTCGTTATAACCTGCGCTTTTGTAGTAGTATTCTCAGTTGTATTATTTCGTGACATCTGTAGCAGCATAGTTGCTGTACTCTTCGTCATAATGATAAAGAGGATTATGACTAGTTCTTTCATTCCCAACAAGTTGAGACTTGTGGCTGCGTCGCCTCCCAAACCATGTTCCTGCTGCAGTCCCGTGTGTTTGTGCCTGGGCACTGTGGTGAGCATGTTTGACCTGGACCGGTTTGCGTTTTGGACATGCAGGTCTTGCACTGCTAATTGTTATTTCACTGTTGTTATGGGTCTAAGGTGGCATCGTCATCATCATCGTCTTCGTCATCATGATGACGATGACGATCACTACATGGGCACCATCACCATGACCATCACCAGAACCATCATCATCATCATCATCAGCGTCATCATCATCATAATCACGATGATAGATGCCTTGATCAGTCCCATACCCAGCATCGGACACCCTGCGCCGTTTGCCTGCATCCAATGCTGCAGAACCGACGCCTACACCCTATATCCCTACACCTTAATTCAAAGCCAGGCGGACTGGCAAGAGATGTAGGCCCCCGACCCGAAGCCCTAAATGCTAGTGTTTAGGGTTTAGGGTGTGATCCCCTTTCTTGATTTTGAGAGCCTCGATATAAGAAGCCTAGGTTCTTGAGTAGCGCTCTTTTGCCCTTTTTATTGTCTGGTTCCATTATTAAACGTGAATATGTAGTAGGAAAAAGGGTACCCTTCTCATTATCACTCAGGATCCTTCAATTCTTTTTTCAGGGTTTAGGGTGTTATTTTTTCAGGGCGCGCCTTCAGCATTTGGCTTCGTAGTTGAAGCTTTCGCCTCTTTTCTGTAGTCTGTATAGGGGTTTAGGGTTTAGAGGTTTTGGGTTTAGGGGTTTAGGGGTCAGGGTTTAGCGGTTTAGGGTTTAGGGTTTACTCTGACCAGCATTTACAGAAGAAATGAGCGCACTGAAAACCCAGTGAGTGGGAGAAGGCAAGAATCCGAAGCTGAACACCTGAACCTCAGAAGCCCGAGATCCAAAACAGCAACTCCCTTTAATTTAAGGCTTATAAAGGCCGAGGGTTTAGGGTCGCAAAAAGGAGCAACTCCGTTTAATTTAGGGCTTTGGGGCTTAGGTTTTAGGGTCGTGAAGAAGTTTTCCTTACGATCTGGTTTCGAATTGGACCAACGACCCGGGACCATGCGCTAGTACAGACTGACACTATCCGAAACAAATCCCAAAGAGTCCTAGCTACTGTCATGGGGATGATAAGGATTCCTGATACAGAAACCCTACATTCCACTATAAATTACTATAAAGGTACGCAAGAATCCCTAAACCCTTAAAGGAACCCTTAGCAGGTACTTTGGATTCTACTATATAGGTACTTTGGACACTTTAGGAATGAGTGTATCATAGACGGCCCTTAATTGGAACAGGGTGTTGGCGTATACTGCTCGAATTTTTGTAGGGGCTCGAATTTTTGTAGGGGCGCTAAAAGCAAGGTCGGACCCTTATGTTGTAAGGTCTGGGATAGTGAAGTCATCGCACTTCCTTGATGAGCCGCATCATGGAAAACTTCTCAATCAACACTTCACCGGGTACCTGTAACTCTTCGGGATATGGTAGATTCTTAAACCAGAATTCCCAAGGACCTTAAAACCCTACACCCGTGAACTCTAGGCCCCCAACCTTAAACCCCTAAACCCCGAAGTCCTTAGTACAATTATAGTATACTATATCCTAAACGCCTATTCTAATAATTAGGACCTGAACCATCCAAATCCCTAAGACCTCAACGCTCGCATCGCCCCGGAAACCCTAAAATCCTTGCCTTAATACTTACCTATACTATCTGGGGGGTGGCTCCCTATTATCATTATGGTAAAATATGCCCCGCCCAAACCTTATTCTAATCATTGAGGCCCCTACATTACCTATCCGAAACCCTATACCCTAACCCTAAACCCTAAACCCTATGAACCTCCAGCTCTGAGCCCTAATTCTTCCACCCTTGCTTCGCCTCAGCGATTCAGGTGCCGACGACTTCGTCGCAGTGTCCCTGGTCGGCCAAGGGGAAGTGCCGGAGGAGGAGTTAGAGAATCTTGAGGTTGTAGGCTTTATGGGGTTTATAGGGCTTTAGGGCGTTTTGGGTTTATAGGGTTTGTGGGGTCTTCAGTGGGTGTTAGGGTTTTTAGGGTTTAATGCGCGTAGGGGTTTAGGGTTTAGAGGATTTCGGGTCTGGGGAAAAGCTGGTGTTCAGAGTAAGCCCTTGACCTTTCACCTGCTGCAGGCTTGAGGCTTGGTGTCCACTGGAACCCTAAACCCCTAAACCCCTAAACCCCTAAACCCCTAAACCCTAAACCCCTAAACCACTAAACCCTAAAAGTTCGATCATGCGTATCAGCGATGCTCTCGGTCTGGGGGTTTTTGTTTTCGGGCCAGCCATTTCATCGTGTCGAGTGTCTCGCATTTTGTCGCCCGGACCTTCCCGGCACTGCTTGTGTTCTGTCCCTTCCAGCATGACATGTAAGAGACCATATCATGAAGTTGTCATAAAGAGTCGCAAGGAACATAGGAGCCCACACACCCAAACAGTGAACCACACGCACCAAAACGGGTCCAGGGTATATTGGAGACCTTACAGTATCTGTCGAAACGGGCCCTTGTGATAACGAAGGAACCAGAGTTTGTTTTCCAGTTAGGGAGACACGGTTGATGACATAAAACCTGCATTAGCCATCATAAGGAATACACCGTCTACCATAATTCATAATTCCCATAGTTTAGGTTCTGTTTGGTACTCGTAATGCAGGGTTCATATCATCAACAGCAGTATGTGCGGACGGGGGAGACGACATGTCCAAGGGGTCGAAACCCTCAATCGCCACTCTCACATCCGAGAACTTTCCGGAAAATGCCGGAAGGGAAAGCTCAAGCCCCACATAGTCGGATTCACTCTGTATAGTGATCCCTACTTGGGGAATCCCCAATTCTAGACAACACCCGTTACCACAGCCTCATAGAACCGTACCGCGGCCCAAAAGAAGTACCAAAAGTCTGCACCCCTAAACCCTAAACCCTAAACCATCCCATACGAAGTCGGGTCCACCACCGACCTGTTGAGTTGGGTTCAGAACATAGACTCCCAAGGGGTCCTAGGTACTTTTATGGGGGGGATGCGGCTGATGATATAAATCCTTATAGCATTGCCTTAAGGACCCCTAAACTATGGGAATTATGGTATCTTTCTTGTTACGGGTAATGCAGGGTATATACCATCAACCGTACTTTCCCAAATCATAATAAGGATTCCTATCGAGAGTAGAAGCCAAAAAGTTGGAACATCAGTATCCTCATGCCCTTAAGGCAAAGCAAAGCGGATCCCAGCACTAATCATCCTAAATCCTAAATCCATGTGCCAACTTTCTGGGATTATCCATACATTCTACGATATAGGTACTTTGGACCTTTTTTTGCGAGTTTCGCAGTGTCGAAAATCCCGAGATCCCCAGCGAAAGGATCCCTCTAGGTACCTTTCTTGCGGACTTATTAATGCATTTGTAGTGCTGTTGTATAGGAACTGTGCTTCATTTTTATCATAAGCTGCAAGGGGTTATTGGAACCAGTATTGGTATGTTGGTTCGAACCGTGCTCAAGATAGACGCCTGAAAAAAATATTGAGAATATCATCCGATATACAGCCTAAGCCTACAAGCCTGAAACCCCCTACATAAACCCAAAGTCCATCCCCAAACCCGAAACCGTAAACCCTAATCCCCAGACCCCTCAGCCCCTAAACCCAAGGCCCTAAACCCCTGAACAAAGGACACATCCCAATCCCCCCCAACCCTATAGCAACCACAAAGAAACCCATGAACACAGCCATTCGAAGCCTATGAAAACCCCAAATTGCACACCCTTAACCCTAAACCGTACTTCCCCGCAACCCTACACCCTAAACTCTAAACCCCCGGAAATGGAGGACAACTTCCAGGCTGCCCTGGCCTTGGAGGACCCGGGACTTACGGGACTTACAACTTGTTGGCCCCATTTGTTTGGTCGATCATAGAAAGTGGTGAACTTGTATGGGCCCGGTAATTACTGAAGAAGAAAGGGGAATCAGAAGAAAGGTATGTTGCTGTTTCGGCCTTTCGAGGTTCTAAGTTTGCGACTGACTGTCACAAACTGGCTACAATCTAAGCTGTAAAAACCCAGATGTTTATCAACGTGTTATTCTTGTTGCTCTTAGGCTGGAGGATTCTGAGTTCAGGATTGACTGCTTCAGGGCTTGGGGAAGCTTGAAGGTTGAGGTTTAGGGTTTAGGGGCTAGTAGTAGTAGTAGTCGTCGTCGTCGTAGTAGTCGTAGTCGTAGTCGTAGTCGTAGTCGTAGTCGTAGTCTTAGTAGTAGTAGTAGTCGTCGTCGTCGTCGTCGTCGTAGTAGTAGTAGTAGTAGTTGGAGGAGGAGGAGGCGGAGGAGTAGTGGTAGTAGTAGCAGTCCCTTCCAGTTCACCACAAACAACATATCAGCTGCGACCTCTTCTCACACGATGTATAGCCTCCCCCTCCCAGCAGCCGGATACATCGGATACATAAGGCGCTTAGTCCCTAGGCTATTACCGGAGAGTTCACCCTCAGACTGTCTTCCAGTCTTCTACGCCCCTAGGCCCTAAACCCTAAACCGTGTGTCCAAACCATGACAATGCACATATGCCTCTACCACTCAAGTTCCCACGCATTGGAGATCTCTATGCCGCAGGAGGACCAGCGCCACCCTCCACTCGAAACATTCTATACTGGCGGCATTGACGTTCTCACAGCTGCACGGAGCCCAGAGCAAGTGTGAATCCATCAGCCGGTCCATCCTAAACGCAAAACTAAGCCCTAACTCAATCCCTAAACCCTAAACCCTAAACCCCAAAGGAAGAAGGTCCGGTTAACAAAAAAAAACCTAAGCCCCTGAACCATCCTCGACCCTTCCCGCAAACCCAAGATCGTGAACTCTCCAGCACCTGTTCTATTCCCCAAGGCTCCATGTACCCATATAGTAATATAGTATATACTTAGGCCTTAAAGGGGTTCCTACATAGGCACTGTAGGGACTAAGTATATACTATATGGGTACATGGAGCCTTTGGGCTTACTCTTCTTGTAAACCCTAACCCCTAAACCCCTAGACCGTAAAGCCCTAAATCCTAAACCCGAAACCCCTAAACCCTAAACCCTAAACTTTCCGTCAAAACCCGACGCCCCGGCCCTCTGAGCCTCGGTCTTTCTCGGTCGGGACTTGGGTTCAGGCTCTTAGGGTTTGGGGCTTCGGGGCTTAGGAGTTTAGGGGTTTAGGGTTTAGGGGTTTAGGGGTTTAGAGTTTAGGGTTTAGGGGTTTCGGGTTTAGGATTAGGGCTTTACGGTCTAGGCTCCAGGGTTTAGAGTTTAGGGTTTAGGGGTTTTAGGGTTTAGGGTTTAGGGCTCTCTGTCACTTGCTTAGTTGTTTTCTTGTTGGGGTTAGGGCTTGCCTTCTCTAGGGACACGCCCGAAAGAAAAAGCTTCTGCTTAGCTTTCAAGATGTATTCCTTGATAGTCCCCGTATAATCATATGTAGGGCAGTAGACAAGGCCTTATTATCACATGACGTGCGCCAACAAACTTCGGATACCCAGTGGAACCCTAAACCCTTCACCCTAAACCCTAAACCCTAAACCCTAAATAGTCCCTATAAACCCTCACCGCGAAGCCAGGAACCCCAACCAGCGAACAGCCACGAAGCAGCGATTCCTCTCTGCCGCAATGACATTCCCCAAGGCCTACTATGATATAGTAGAATGCACAATGATCTGCTACAAGCTACTCACCATACATAACACGTATTACAATGTATTATATGTTTTCTTAGCACACACACACACACATATATATATATGTATATATGCATACATACATATATATATAGAGAGAGAGAGAGATATCTACACACTTACAGATATTTTGAAGATGTATCTACACATGCACCCGTCAAGATCCGAGCCAAAACAGCCAAGAGGGAGAATCAGCCGTGAAGCCCAGGGGCACGGCTTCTGGGACACCAGCATGGGTGGCATGCCGAAGCTCTTAGTCAAGAATGCTGCTCAGTTCGTCTTCGTGAAGAAGGCCGGGTGTTGGGTTTTGGGTGGAGGGATTAGGGTTCAGGGTTTTGGGTTTAGGGTTGAAGGTTTTGGGTTTAGGCTTGGCGAATGAGGGTTCTTACGCGATTATCATTCTCATTCTTAGGCTTGGCGAATGAGGGTTCTTACGCGATTATCATTCTCATTCTGGAAGGAAGAACGCATCCAGCAGTTGTTCCCGAACTCTGTGTGAGGAGCTGCGTGTTCCCTAGGACCCGTTCTTCAATCTTCGTCTTGATCCCTAAACCCTAAACCCTAAACCCTAAACCCTAAACCCTAAACCCTAAACCCTAAACCCAAACCCAAGAGGCGATTAAAGCGAGTCCTCTGCTCATGGGTCTCAGTCAGGGGCTCTGTACTTAAGCCCAAAGAGCCCTAAAGCCGTAAACTCTAAACCCTACCCATAGGCTCCATAGTAATTCCTTTTTGTGGTTTATATTTAGGATCCTATAAGGTAATCCCCAAAAAAGGAACTACTTAGGGACCTCTAGGTAGAGCCAGCGCCGAGGCTTTTGAGGCGTTTAGCACCTCTGCGTTGCAGCCCCCTGATCCTGCTAAGGAGGGCTTTTCAATGTTAGGGTTTAGGATTTAGGGTTTAGGCTTTAGGGTTTAGGGTTTAGGATTTAGGATTTAGGGTTTAGGATTTAGGGTTTAGGCTTTAGGGTTTTCAATGTTACGAGTTTTTTCAGCTAGGAGACCCACTTATCCAACGCGTTATTCCTTTTGTCGGGCGTCGAAATCTATGTGAAGTACCTGAGCTCAACCCCTAAACTCGTTTTCGGGGTCGTGTCCGAAGCAATCCGGAATCTGCTCTTAAACCCCGTTCTAATCATTGAGGCCCTTATCTTAAGCCCCCAAAAGCCCCAAACCTTAAAAAACACCAAAAACCTTCATAAGGAGCTCCACCCGAACCCGAGCCCGAGCCATACGCCCTAATTACACCCTAAACCCTAAACCCAAACCCTAAACCCAAAACGTCAACCCTAAACCCCAAACTCTAAAACCAAACCCTAAGTTCCTCAAGAGCAGAAAAGCCGCGGCTCGGTTTCGCCGGGGACGCAGTAGCAGATAACCCCAGAAGCCTTAGAAACCGTACAAGCCCGTATGATTATAGGGGGGGGGATTGAGGGTCTAGGGTTTGGGGTCTAGGGTCTAGGGTTTAGCTTTCAGGGTCTAGGGTTTCGGGTTTAGGGTCTAGGGTTTAGGTTCCGGGTCCCTATAAGCCTCCATAAACTCCATAAAGCCTCGATCCCGAACACGCTAAACCCTAAACCCTATAAACCCTACACCCCAGGGAACGCAATGGCAGATCAAGGGCCTGACGATCTCCGAGGATGACCGCGTCGCACGCTCAGAGATTTCAGGGTTTAGGGTAATAATGAGAGTGAGGTTCCACTAAGGGGTCTTACATAGGATACAAGGGATATTATAAGGCTATAAGGGTTCAATATAGGCGCCCGAATAATTAGAAGAGTTTTTTGGGGGATATGTCGTAGCATATTTGTAGCAAATAGCCTTAAGGAGTAATGTTGGGCTTATTCAAACTTCTATGTGAGGACTTTCGGGTTTAGGGGCCCTAGGAGTTTAGGGTTCGGGCTTGCTGTGTGTATAGGCATCTATAGGGTTTAGGCTTTTGGGTTCATGTTTTGAACGGTTTAGGGATTTAGGGGACAGATGGATTCGAATAAACACTATAGGCTCTGCTTGAGCAGCAATGGGTGCGGGGGTTTTGACCTACAAGTAAATCCCATTCGTGGCAGCTTAGATTAAGTTCCTTAAAACGAACTGAAAATCTGCGGTCTGCAGGGCGACGACTTCTTCTCTTACGACGAGTCGGCCTTCATGAACGTCGTCTTCGAGAAGCCGCCAAAGAAGGGCGTGAGCATCTTTGTGTGAGTCGGGCACACTCAGTGTCGTTTAGACAGCTTCCGGGCATACAGCCCCATTATCCCGCACAGGATGCTTTGCACCCGAGGACACTGAAACCCGCTTGACAGTTTAAGGTTTATAGGGATTTCCTTTAACCAGTATCCGCAAGGCCTAGACGCGGGAACTCTGGACCCAGCCTCAACCACTGAGCCTTGTCGTTGTGAAGGTCGAGAAAACGATCCCAATGCGCAACGAACAACAGTTCTGGATATAATGCAGCACCGATACCGTAATGCCAGCGAAAGATTCAAGCCCTAACGGTAGTAAAGACATGCAAGGACACGAACGGTTAGGTGGTGGATAATTAAAGGTGCCTGATGCACCAGCAGATAGCTGGTGTCCCAAATGCGATGGGGTCATGGACAGTTTTTGCCTTCATGTCGGCACATATGCCGCCGGAGGTGAGTGCACGCAGAGGCACAATGCTTTATGTGACCTCTTGGCCTCCTGAGCGGATCGTGCCGGCCTCCAGGCCGAAGTCGAGAAGACTGGCCTTCTGCTCTCACAGCGGCCCGATGAAGCACGTCTTGCCCAGCGCCGACCGGCTGACATTCTCTTGCCGTCCTTGTCCGGCACTCCTGCTGCACTTGACTTGGCTGCTACGGCCCCGCCGCAGCAGTCCCTTGCCCCGGCAGGACAGCACGCCCTCGCTGCCGCTTCCCAGTATGCCGTAGTGAAGGGCACTTGTCTCCACACTGCCCAAGTCTGTGCCGAGCAGGGCGTTCGATTTGCGACCTTTGTCGTTGAGTCCACAGGAGCCTGGGAGCCTAGCGCTTCCAAGACCCTCCAGCTTCTCTCGCCTGCCGTTGCTGCTCGTACTCGCTGCGATGCCGGATTGCCGCATGCAGACCTTCTTCAGGAACTGTCGGTCTTGCGTGGCAGCCACCATGCCTGCGCGGCACTCCGCCGCTGGGCAGCTCTGCTCTAACTGGCTGGGCCCTAGGCCCCCTGCACTCTCGGCTCTCTTTTCTTTTTTGCTCCTCTCAGCGTCCGGTTGATCCTGTCCGGATTTCGTGATCCCGGTGTCTTATTCTGCTCTCCTGGCGCCTCAATTCCACGCTTCTGCTGCCGTTGGATTCGGCCTTGTGTGGTGCAAGCAAAGTCGCAACGCTTCGTTCTCCTGCTTGAGCACCACCCGTCTCCCGCGGGACCCCTGCACCGGAAGGACATCAAGGCAGCAAAGAAGTGGCGATGGAAGACACCGAGTTCTGGTGATCGGGATAAACCCTGTCCCATTGAAAGCCGAAACTCTGGCTCCTACCAGTCCGGCGCGCAAGGCTTTGTAAAAAAAACGAAGGCTCGCCAGGCCCTCTTAGTCCCATGTCGGGGTTTTAGGGTTTGGGGCTTTAGGGGTTTAGGGCCTAATGATTAAGAGGGCTTAGGGTTTAGGGCTTTGGGGCTTTAGGGTTTAATGTTTAAGAGGGTTTAGGGTTTGGGGCTTTATAGGACTTTACTGTTTAATGTTTAAGAGGGTTTAGGGTTTACGCATATGGAATCAAATCGTGTAGCATTCCCAAGAGGCCCTTCCATCGCGACCAGCATCGAGGTCCCTTCATAAGCCATTTTGTACTTGCATAGTGCATAGTGTATACAATATACCCCCAAACCGTATAACAATCATGCATGAAGCCCGCACATCAACCAGTGATTCACTGACCAGAAAGACCCCTCCTCCATACCTCCTGTTCAAAGAGATGCAACAAGTAGCGGGGTTAAGGTGTAGGGGGTTCAGGGTTAGGGTTTAGGGTTCCAGTGTCCCATCCCTTGATTTCCCCCCCCCCCCCCCCCACCGGCTGGACGATCGATTTGCCCCAGTTGGGGGTGATGTTAACGACGTGCCGAAGGCACATTTGGCAAGTGAGCGGGGAGGTGGTTCAACAGATTAACACGCTGAACTTACCAGCTCTAATACCTTAATCATCAACCCTGAGCCTATGGTACTAGTCGTCGCCGTCCTCGTGGTGGTACTAGTCGTCCTGGTGGTGGCGGTGGTGGTGGTTGTTGGTGGTGCATGTTTGGGGCGGCGGCAGCAGCGGCGGCGGCGGCGGTCTTGGTGGTGGCGGCGGCAGTGGTGATGGTGTTGGTTTCGGTGTTGGTTGTTGTTGTAGCTGGTGGAGCAGGACGAGGACAAGAAGCACGAGCAGTACTAGTCGGCAGCAGCAGTAGTGGCGGCACGAAGGACAATGTTCGTGGGAGGACGTATGAAAGTCACAGTAGACCTCACCCGCTTTGGCGTTAAGACATGGATCATGCTCCTCGCTTTGCTTGGTTGCTCTAGGGAGCAGCCTCTCTTTTTGTTGTAGTGTTCTAGGAGCTTGCCTTAGGGCAGTTCTGTTTCGGTTTGTGCTGGCATGGGCAGCCTTCAGTCGTGCTGGGAAGGCGACCGAGGCCTTCGAAGCTAAAAACCAGACCCCTGAAACCCTAAACCCGCTAAACCCTAAAACCTTTAACGCCATACCCTCTAAACCTTACGCCCTGCAAACCTTTAAACTCAAGCCCTAGACGCTATGCCCTATAGCCTATAGACCCTAAAAACTAAACTCCTAAACCCTAAACCCTGAACCCTAAACTCCTTAAGCCTGAACTCCTATAAACCCTAAACCCTGAAACCTAAACTCCTTAAACCTAAACTCCTAAACCCTAAACCCTGAACCCTAAACTCCTTAAACCTAAACGCCTAAACCCTAAACCCTGAACCCTAAACTCCTTAAACCCTTTAAACACCATGAATTGAAACCAGAAGTACAAAACTGGCCCAAAGGCGGGACATCAGAGCTTTCAAAGACTTGGAACCCTATCCACTTAATGTCTCGATAGGGTTTGTAGGGCTCATAGGGCTTCGGGTTTAGGGTTTGGGTTTTTGGAGTTTAGATATTTTAGGGGGTTTTGGGGTCCCGTGGGTTGGCTTCTAAGGTGTAGGGTGCATTGAAGGAGGCTCTGGCACAGTAAGTGCATATTCAGAGTTAGCCGCGAATCCTAAACCCGTAACCCCTTGAGCCCTAAGCCCTAAAGAGAAATTCGAGACCCCAACAGATGTCCAGGCTCGCACGTAGCGAGTTCCGCACTCAAAATCGTAACGACTTGATGGCTCCACTGCCATGACTGCAAAGTTCTACCGAACTGCGTGCGATGGCTCACTCGGAAAAGGTCATCCAACAGGCAATCCGAAACCCTTGACCCGGATCTCTATAAACCCCACAGAACCGGAAACCCTAAACCAGAAGCACTAAACCCTAAACCCGAAGCTCTAAACCCAAAGACGCGAAGATCAAGAGTGAGAGCGAGAGTGGGAATCTTCCAACTTCAACCGTGCGTCGTCCGGACTAGTATGGGGAGTTCTGAATGCTTGGTACTTCAATCCCTATATGGGCAGGTCTCTAAAGTAGGATATTTTTTAGGTCCCCAAAGTAGCACGGCACCCGTATCTAAAGGACTCCCTAAACGGCACCCTCCTTTGGGGAACTATACCCACAGAACTGCAGCCTGATATACCCTTAAGACTCGATTCTAGTCATTACCTATGGGCTCCAAAGTGGTTCCTTTTTGTGGTTTGGATTTGGGATCCTATAAGGGAATCCCAAAAAGGAACTACTAAGGAGCCTATGGGTAAGGCCCCTTATATTACATGTTTTTTTTCCAATTTCCCGGTTCTAGCCCAAGGACCTAGGTATCAGGGCTTTGGGTGCTTTTTTATAAGGGTTCTCATACGATTTTTGTAAGGCTTTATAGGGCGATGCATAAGGGTCCAAAAGACTGAAAAGCTGTGCAGTTGGGTTTAGGTTTAGAATAGTTAGGGTTTAGGCTTTACGGTTTAGAATTTGGGAGAGAGCAACTGAAGATGTGGAACTTGCCTACTCCCCTCTGGGGTAACAGTAGCGCCTCCTGTAATTATGAAGGCCCGCGGGTTTAGGGCTTAGGGCTTAAGATTTTCGGGCCTGATCGCAAGTGCTTGCATGGTTGGGCCCTAAGCCCTAAAACGTGTCGAGCTTTGGAGAGATGTCGGAATCATTCGCAAGTGTGCTTCTCAGGATTCTGCAGGTTCCTCATTCTGCTTATAACGCTGGAAAAGCCCTATTTTCCTCCTATTGGCGCCCCAATGTGATACCTGCCGTTTGCCCTGCCATGCGCCGCTTCCAGCTTCTACACTTGAAGATGCCCCGGAACCCCTAGTTAGGCCTGGTAAAAGGGGTCGCAAGAATTCCTTAACATCTACTGCTTTTTTCCCAGAGAATCCTCATTATGTACCGCGACACTCTATTCTAGTGCTAGGCCCCAGCCCTGAAATTTCAATCAGGAAGCCCAAACCCTCATCCAGCTGATCCAAGAAGTTGATCAAGGTGTTAACCCGTTGCACCAAAGCTGGTTGCCGATGGCTGGGGCTGCGATTAGCCTCCTTGTCGTGGTTTGGCTTGCAAGGGCAGCTGGCAAACGCATCCGAGACAGGCACTTTGCCTCCTTTCGGGCTTTTGTTCATTTGGGGAAATTCGATGAAATTAGGGAAGCTATAGGGTTCGGGACTCAGGGTTTTACGCACTCAAGGATTTAGGGACTCAGGGTTTAGAGGTTACAAGGCTTAAGGGCTTGTTTAGAGTTTGCTTGTGCTGGCTTCCAAGGGGTCTCTTGTCCCCACGCAAGGCCTGGAATGCCTACGGGTCTCCGGTTTTTCACTCGAAACCTCCACCGCTAAACCGGAAACCCCGGACCTATGGGCCTTGCACGGTGGATTTCTGCTGGCTAAACCCTAAACCCCAAGCCCCGAAACCTAAACCCT
>CAJNJA010035286.1:0-29295 GCA_905231915.1 Symbiodinium necroappetens
CAGACCGAAGAAACCCTAAACCCTAAACCCTAAACCCTAAACTCTATAAGCCCTATAAGCCCTATAACCCTATAATAGCCCTGTAAATACCCCTATAAACCCCATATAGCCTAAACCCTAAACCCTATAAGCCCTATAAGCCCTACACCCTATAAGCCCCAAAAGCCTCAGCAGAGACTGCAGCATGGGATGGCCGCGACCTCAAGGCAATGGCGGAGCAAAAGGGGTTCTCCCTCGGTGATTTTGCATCGACATGTTTGCGGAGGCGCCAACCCGGCAACTATGCCGCGAAATGGGGAGTGAAGCTTCAAGAGGTCCTCTTGGATCGTTGCCGCATGAGCAAGTGCCAGGTAATCTCTGTCAAAGTCGAGGATCTGGTTCATGCTGGGCCTGATGTCTTGGTGGAGGCTGAAGTAATCGGCCGCAAGTTGCGCCGAACACTAGCAGAAAGGGAAGCCAAACGTCATTGTCTGGATGTGTGGCTCGATTTCCCGTGCTTTGGCGTGGCAGCCAATATTCACCATGCTATGTTCGAGTGAAACCCGATCGCCCTCAAATCCTAAAGCCCTATAACTCGTCAAGTACACCATGGCCATACACCTGACCTGTATACTCGCGGGTACCGCAAAGGCAACTATGCTCACCTTACAAGCCTGACAACACCGCAAAAAACAAATCCTACAGACCCTTATCAAGCCCTTATACGTCCATCAGAACCACGAATTTTGCACAACGATACATCAAGTGCATCAACTTTAGTAGGCCCTTTTGCAGTGGCCAAAACCCTAAACACTAAGCCCTAAACCCTACACCCTAATCCCTACACCCTAAACCCCTAAACCCTCCGTGGGTCTCTGGAAGGTCGCTTCTGGAAGCTGGCGCGGCAGGATTTGGATTGGCTCACCTCGAGCCTTGGGCAGGAAAAGTTCGGAGGTGGGGGTTCAGGGTTTAGGGTCCTGAGGTTTTTGGGTGTTAGGGTGTTGTAGGGTTTAGGGTGTTAGGGCGCTAGGGTGTTGTAGGGTTTAGGGTTTAGGGTGTAAGGGTGTTGGGTGTTGTACGGTTTAGGGTTTAGGGTGTTAGGGTGTTGTAGGGTTTAGAGTTTAGGGTGTTACTCGTAGTAGGGTGTAGTAGATCAACAACGCCGAAGCACTAGGCTCGGGCGCAGGATGACGCAACACCCCAAGCCGGAAATGTGCCTTGGGCTGGGTTTCGTCCCATGCGATCGATCATTGCGATGCTTTCCCTACTGTTGATGATAGACATCCTGCATTACCTTAGGGACCCGAAACCATAAGAATTATGGTATATTCCTTATATTGGGTAATGCGGATTTATATCATCAACCGTAGGGTGTTATGAGAAGTAGACCCCGAGGACTACAGCTTCAAAGGCCGTATATCGTCAACCCTCAATCCCAAAACCTTAAACAGCCATAAGCTAAATTTTCCCAAACCCCAAGACTAAACCTCAAAAACGGCATATCGCGTGTTCTGGGCTTAGCAAGTCTTAGGGGTGGTATCGTGGTTACTTGCAGGGTTTAGAGCTTAGGGTTTAGGCTGTCGATGTTAAAGTTTAGGCTTTCAGGTGACGGGTTTAGGGGCTTTGGGAGTTTGGCTCTTCGATTAGAGCTCTGCTCAGTACTACGGTTGATAATATAAATCCTGCCTTACCCATAATAAGGAATATACCATAATTCCCATAGTTTAGGGTCCTTAAGCTAATGCAGGATTTCGATCATCAACGGTATTTCCTGGCTTGTAGGGTTTAGGACCGAGGGTTTCTTGGGAAGGGTTAGGATGGTTGCGCTAAGGGGGGTTGGTTTAGGGTTTAGGGTTTAGGTGTCCGGACGTCGACTGCAAGTGGCATGTCCCGGGGGTTATCCTGTTTGTAACCGTAGCTGCATCTTGCTACCTGAGTCATAGTAGAACTAGGTCGCCGGGCTGAAGTTGTAAGATTTTGCAAGATTGCCGCCGGTTTTGCAGCCTCTCCGTCGTTTTCTAAGTCCCCTGATCCCAAACACCCAAACCTGAACACCGAAACCCAAAACCTCAAACCCCATAGACCCTAGACTGTGAGATCCCCAACCCCAAAACCCCTACACCCTAAACCCTTTTTTTTTAATCCCCAAAACCCCAAAACCCCAATCCCAAACTCCTGGCACATGCAGACGGGGCCTCCCGAACACCCACGATCAGATCCTTATGAACAGATCGATGAGCCCCCCTAAACCCAAAACCCCAAGCCCTAGACCCTAGACCCCAAACCCTAAACTCTAAAATGAAACCCTAGCCCTAGCTAGCCCTGTTTCAAGTTTTCTGCTGTCTATCGCAGCTACGGGTGATGCTACTCAGCTGAGCCCTTTTGGATGTTTGGTTGTTTCGCTTAGCATAGAGGCTTGATTAATTAGAAATGACATCGCCGTGACGCTTGAAACCCTGAAACAGAAGCTCGGCCTTCAAAACCAGTCTAAACCAGAAACCCCAAGCCAACTGTAAGCCCCTAGCCACAGAGTCCCTTTTCTTCCCGTGGTTTGTGTGAGGATGCAGTCCAATGCCAGCATCAAAGCCACAAATATTGCTGCTTTGCTGCATTCGATAAATTCCGACCTAGATTGTTGGATTTGCAGCTGTGGGATCCAAGGTTAGGGCTATGTATAGCACCGGGTTGCGTTTGCATGTGGGATTCACAGTCGGGGTTGTAAGCGTCGAAAGTGGATGTAGGGTGCAAGAATCAGCGACTTTCAACCGGAGGGAGCACTTGTCATTGTCGTCTTGAGCTCCTACGGAACTATCAGAACTGACGGCCATAATGGAACTGCAACAGGATTGCTGAGGCCGAGAGGCCCAGAATAGTTCAAGCCCGGCCGTCAAGAACCCAGACCTGCGACCCTATCCACAAAAACCTAGCTCCCTCAGTGTCCTGCGCAGTGATATACCTTTTTCCTGTACTCAAACCCGATATCCTCAACCCAGAAACCCTGTGAAGCCTCAATGCTCAGTTGCAATTCCCTAAGGATATAGTCATATACTATATCAGATCCCCCCCAAAAGAAGCTCTTCCAACCATTAAGGCCCCTATAAAAGCAACCTGTGGCATTCAAAAGTACCTGTTACCTGGCTGGCACCCAGCCCCCAACGGTCAAAGCCCCAAGGCCTAGCACAATAAACCCTAGCGCAGCGTGGAATCTGGGTCTCGACCTACTGCTCATGATCACAAACCCGCGGCATCCTAACCAGGAATATACCATGATGTCTCAGCAACAGTTTCTTTTCTTGGACACCTGGTCGTTTCGCTGGCTAGAGCTTTGGGGTTCAACTCCTGAACGTTGGCAGGATCGGGCCTGGGACACCCTGAAGCCCAAGCCTTTAAGTTGCTCTAAGCTCAGGCCCACACGCACATTAAGCCTCCAACCTAAATCCTAAACCCTAAGCCCTTCTTAACCCTAAAGCACCTAATAAACCCTAATGCTTAAAACCTAAAGCCCTGAGCCCCTTATCCCCGAGACCCTACGTAAGGGCTCCGATTAAGCTTTAAACCCTGAAACCCTAAACCTGAAACCCTAAACCCTAAACCTGAAATCCTAAACCCCAAACTTAAACCCTAAGATTCAAACCCTAAACCCTACACCCCTAAACCTTAAACCCTCATAAACCTTAAACCCTAAAGACCTAAAGCCTACACCCATGAAGCTAGGAGCTGCTGACCTGCGATCTCTGGGCCCCTGGTCCAAATCGGAGTTTCAGGAAGCAGGGGTTCCCAATCCCAAATGGTTTAGTGTTTAGGATTTAGGGTTTAGGGGTTTAGGGGTTTAGGGTTTAGGGGTTTAGGGTGCAGAGTTTTGGGTGTAGGATTTAGGGTTTAGGGTTTCAAGACAGGGGAATTTGGGTGAACTCCCGCACAACTATAAGGCTGGATGGGCTTCTTTCGGCTCTCCAATTTTCTTCGCCTTATGATTACCCTTACAATTCGAAACTTAGACAGCTAGCCAGCGAGCTAGCTAGCTCTTATAACCATTATGGCTATCACTGTCTTAATCTCCACATCAGTGGGACGAGACCAGACCCATGTGTCATGACCGCCGCAGCCAGATATGTGGTTGCAGTGACCTTGTTGTACAGTGACCACGGAGAGACTGTGCACCCTGAGCCTACTTACAAGCCCAAGTCGTGACTAGCTCGCAACAATTTCTTAGCTGGCTGCGGTGCGCAAGCTCGTCGCGTGTCAGTCACATCTAAGGAGGAGACTACCGATACCAACTTCTTCTGGAACAAGGCTGTTGCTACTTAGGCCTAAGCCCTAAACCCTAAACCGGCTACTTGAAGGTTCATGGGTGATCCTGAGGCGGCAGGCAGGTTCACGGTTACGGCAAGGGCTGACATAGCGTTTAGGGTTTAGGGTTTTTAAATGGACATATTTTGGGGGGGTCGCAGCCATCTGTTCTGTTGATCGTTACCTGGGTGATTATTTCCGAGGGAAACTTGGCGAACCCTGAGCTAGCCTACGCCCGGACATAGCAGCTTAATCAAGAAGCTTGAAACCAAACAGTTAATCTTGGAGTTAGGGTTTAGGGCTTAGGGTTTAGCTTGCTTAATCAAGAAGCTTGAAGCCAAACATGTTGAACCCAACGAGCCCTAAACCCTAAACCCTTAAGCTTGGAGTTTCTGGTCTTCCATAGCGTTCATGCGAGAGTAGAGTCTTTCTGATGAGACGACACTAATGCTGGGCATCTTTTCTGTTTCCACCAAACCGTTTAGAGCATGCTCCTGCCGGAGAAGGCCTGGAAACCCGGTACTTGGGTCAAGGATAGTTCGGAATTGTAGGCGAGCCTTTTGTGGAGTCTGCTTGGAAACTTACTGCATGCGCGGAAACCGAAACTTGAAGCCGCAGTTGGAACTTTCGCTCGACTTGTGAGCCTGGGGAACGGTGCCTCGTGTAAGCCCGAAACCCCTAACTAAACCCTATAGTGCCCTAACCCCAAAACTCCAAAAGAGAAAGCCCTAAAGTCCCACACCCAGTAGGCCTAACCAGCCTGTAAACCGTAAAGCCCTAAACCCCCCCCCCCGAGTTCTGGCAGAATCCGGTGATGGACGCAGGCCGTGATGCGATTAGCGCTCTTGGAGGGCGTCGAGTATGCAGTGAAGGCTCCCGGATGTCCTGCGGCTTTAGGCTTTGGGTTTGGTGTTGAGGGATTTAGGCTTTGGGGTTTAAGGGTTTAGGAGTTTAGGGTTTGGAGTTTAGGGGTTTAGAGGTTTAGGGGTTTCGGGTTTGGGGTTTAGGGTTTAGGGTTTGGGGTTTCGGTTTAGAGTAAGTAATCAATTGTAGGAGTGACGGGTTAGTCAGGGCTTTGAGGTTTTGGGGTGGTTTGGATTTAGGGTTTTGGAGTCTTGGCCTTCGGGCTTTAGGGTGAAAGGTTGAGCGGTTCTGGGCTAGGATGTGGGATCTATTAAGGCCCTAGGAATGAAAGCTCTGACTGATAATCCTAAGTTGAGGTTCCCATGAGCCCGCAACTTCGGGGCCTACGCCTCAACCCTCAAATTTCAAAATTTCGAGGAAAGGAAAGGCGATCTTGGTCCCTCCAGCACGTTAGGGCTTAGGGTTCAAGGCGCTAGGGTTTAGGGTTTGCATTTGGGATTTGGGTTTAGGTTTAGGCTTCAAAAGGGGTTTGGGTTTGGGGTTTAAGGTTAGGTTTCCTCATCCCAAGCTATCCTTTCATGATAACTAGCTTTGGGGCACTGCCGAAGAGGCTCCTCCGGTAGAGTTTGGCCGACCTTGTAGCCGTCCACACCCTAGACGGTTAGGCTTCCTTATTTCCTATGAGCCCCTGTACGAACTAGCCGCCGATTTGCGTCTCGGCAACATGATGATTCCACTTGTGGCAGGATGAGAATGCCACAATGGCCGCGGAGAGGCAATAAGTAGACTTATAGGTATCCTAAAAGGGAACCTTAAGTGGGCCTATGATACTTAGAAGCCCTGAAAATATTGACTACTTACAACATCCCGCGACCCCTCCAAGCACCCCAAATTCCTGTATCCTAAACCCTAAACCCCTAAACCCCTAAACCCTAAACCCTAAAACCCCCGATTCCGAAGAAATAGGTCGGCGACTTTCGTCGTGGTGAGACATATCTTCACGCTGTGCGGACTCATTTCGACCCAAAGCGCCTGGGCTGAAAGCGGTTTGGGGGTTAGGGTTTAGGGTCCTCTTCGGGGGATTCTAGAACCCTAAGGCTCAAAATAGCCCAAAAGCCTTATCTAGTATGGTCTTTAGGCCCAAAAGCCATTAAATTTTAGTCCTTAGAGCCTTAGGGTAAGGGTTTTGGGTTTAGGGTTTGGGGCTCATTTAAAAAGCATCCCTGAAAGGAGCCCTACACCTTTGTAGAATCCCTGCTTGAGGGCAATAGGGTTGGGGCTTGGGAAGTCACGGTGGGTTTGGGTTTTTGGTTTCCGAGTTTACGGCCGGATTTGCTCCAAGTTGGGCCCATCTGGAAAGATGTGGGGAGCACGACATGTCTAGACCCTAAACGCCCCACCAGACACTGTTGAGGTTCAGCACATCTTTGCTCTGGGCGCGCACCCACGCCAGGTATATAGGGCCTCCAAGAAGTTAGTTCCTTATAATCTGGTTAATGGTTAGTATGAGGATTTTAGTACACGGGCCTCAATAAGTAGTTTGGGGTTTTTTGGCGTATATAGCACGATATCCACCCTAAACACTAAACATCCCTAAACTCTAAACCCTAAACCGTTTAGGGTTTAGGGTTTAGGTTTAACCTTCGGGGTTTGGGACCTGGAAGTGGGAGCTTTGAGCTGATGGTTTCTGCTTGATTTCGCTTCCCTTGGTGGACGGCTTCTACCCTAGGGCATTCGGACCTGTGGACATGGGTGATCCTTGGGTCCCCAATATAGGACGGCACCCATATAATAACAGAATAGTCATTCATCAAAGCTACTAAACCCTAAACCGAAAACCCTAAAATCCTAAACCCTAAGTTTGATCCTAGTTGACGGTCCATGGCTATCTAAGAGTCTGCAGGACCTCTAAGTAACAACATTCGGAAGTGCCCAACACCGACACCTTCAAAGGCTGAATCTTATCGTTTGCCTGCGGCAAAGAACGGCCACACATCCTTATGCGACATGGGCTCTGGGGCCAAAATCCCAAGCATGTAAATCGTTAGACCATCTTTGTCCCAAGACCTGTACAGATCTTTAGTCCCCTAAACAGAAGACTTAAGCCCTAAGCCGTAGCTAAGTTGATGCCTCCGAGCACAAGGCTGAGATCACACACCGCCTGGTCCCTCTTCGGGGATTACTTGGCGGAGAGCCCTTGGGTGGGGTAGGGTGTGCCTTGAAGGCCCAGTTCATATAAGGGCCTCAATAATTAGAATAGGGTTTTGGGGGTTCCTTACTGTTTATAGTATAATGGACCTGAAAACCCTATTCAGTTAGCCATAGGCCCCTAAGTAGTTCGTTTTTGGGACTACCTTATGGGATTCTAAATAAATATAAACCACAAGAAGGAACTACTTAGGGGCCTATGGGTAGCCCTTGAAGCTTTTAAGGACCCGTCATTGCCTTTGACTTTTTTTCGACAGGAGGACTTTACTTAGACTTCTTTCTCGGGCTTTGGTTCATATTGACCCTTGATTCGGAGTTCCGCAACATGTGTAGTGATGCTATGCCTGGGTTACAGCTCAAGATTCAAGGCTTTAGAGCCTTAGCCGTAGGCCCCTAAGTAGTTCCTTTTTGTGGTTTATATTTAGAATCCTATAGGGTAATCCCAAAAAGGAACTACTTAGGGGCCTATGGGTAGCTTAGTGTCCGGGAGTTTGCCACATTTGTTGCGTTGGCATGACTGGATCTTCAGACCGCAGTGAAAACGATGGGATAGCACTTGCACCGCTGGTACCCTAAGGGTCCAAAGGACCCAATAATAAGGTACTTTGGTTGCGGATGGTAGCTGTCTAGGTTAATATTTGGGGGAGTATATGATATTTAACCCTTAGGGGTAATGGTAAGCAGCCTGTAGCAATGGTTTAAGAAACGGGCCCATCCTTGAGACTAACTTACTTCACTGTAGTCTAGCGAGGCCACATTTTCAGGTTCAATGTGGGCAGGTGCCTACAGCTTGGTCGGTTCGGGTTAGGTCTCACGACTTTGCTTCCTCAAAAAATTCGGGGACTCGACGGGGATTAATGAACCCCTCCGCTCTTTATCAGGAGTATAGTACGGATTGGGTCTGTGAAAGATAGACGGTTTTGGTTCTAAATACGTGTACACAGAGTCAAGCACCCATACTCCTACGTCAAGACGCCCTGAAGCATACTGCCTGAAAGCAAACCCCTAAACTCTAGCCATAGGCCCCTAAGTTTTTCCTTTTTGGGATTACCTTATAGGATTCTAAATATAAGCCATAAAAGGGAACTTCTTAGGGGCCTAAACTTTAAACACAATACGTCCTCCCGTGATCCGCCGAGCCCTGGGAGGAGTGCCCTCCCCAGAGCTCAAGCGAATCATGCCGCACCTACAGGAGAGGGGAACAGGGAGTCCAGTTTCCCCTGCCCTAAACCCTAAACCCTAGACCCTAAACCCTAAACCCCAAACCCTAAACAAACAACCCTAACCCTAAGGCTCTTAGGGTTTAGGGTTGAGGGACCCGTAGGTCAGTTTTGTTGGAGGCCGAAAGACCCTACTGTCTAGTTAACATGGGTTTTGGGCTATTTTTGAGTATTAAAAATTTGGGGTTCAGAGGTGAGTGCTTAGGGTTTACCGGTTTAGATTTTATATTATTGACGAGGATTGTACACAAAGCTTCAGGTCTCAGGTGCTGATGCCTTCAACGCTTGCTTTCGAACCCAAAGCCCTGGCGCCCAAACCCCGGAGCCCGAGATCCTGCAACTTTTCGATAAAGTCCCGCTAGACTCCTTGACTATAGAACCCCTTTCTTGATAGAATCCTAGAGGGCCCTTTCTACAATCCCTCGCAGGTTCCCGAGTAGTACCCTTTTCTTAGGGTTTCCTCGTTGGGAACTCTTGCCTGTATAGGGTCGGGGGACGTAGTAAGTATAGGGTTTTCTTATAGAGTTCAGAAGTATCAGAGCCCCATCTGGCTTCCCATTTCGGGTGCTTATACTTATACTTATACCCTAAACCCTAAGACCTAAATCCTATGTATTCCCTACAGACTAAGTACCTCGACCCTCCGAGCATTTCTACGGGGGGAAAAAGGGGACGGCGCCAGGAAGAGGATCGATGGCGCAGTCATCCTCGGTCTCATCCACGGCAGGTCTATATAGGGTTTAATTGCCTAAGATTTTCGTGTTTAGAGTTTAGCTGAGTTTTGGTCTATAGGGTTTACCTAAGATTTTTCGGTGTTTGGAGGTTGGCTAATAAGGTTTGTGAGGATTCAGAGTTTACCTAAGTATGTTTTAGCTATAGGTCCTCATGGAGGTGAGTTGAGGGCTCGGGTTTTTTATGACATACATGTTGTTAGAACAGAAGAGGGCTCTGACTTTCCTAAATGATCATTGAAGCGGTGGACGGCAAAAGTTCTGAATCTAAACCCTAGGCCCTAAACCCTACAAGGGTGGTAGTCTAAGTCAGGTTCCTTCTGAAAATACGAAGCTGTATCAGCAAGAAGCCAAAGACAGCCCATTCACAGTAAACCCTAAACTCCTAAACCCTAAATCCCCCTTCAATTTAACGCCTTGCCCCCACAAGACTGGAAATATTTCGAGCCGACAGCTCTAGGACCTAAGCCCCCATGCGACCCTGGACCCTTAACCCTGAACCCCAGAAGGGCTTAAACATCCGTAGAAATCTAAACGGTAATTAAGTTCTAAACTGTAAAACCCCGAACTGAAAGCCTTAAAAGCCCTAAATCCGCAACTCTGAAACGCCAGAAGCCCTAAGCCAGAAATCCTTACACCTTAAATCCGGATCCAAGCCCTATAAGCACGAAATCCTGTGAGAAAATCTCGTTGATTCTTGCATCTGGCTCAAGACGCACATTGGTGTGCACCCAGAAATGGCCAAGAACCAATGGAAGTCTGGCGACGCACTCCGAGATATGATTTTCTTCGTTGCTGATCAGATGCGCCGTGCAGCTGCAACGGATTTCATCATTATCGTTGTATGCAACGCCATTGAGCGCTAATCCTGCAACTCAAGCCCTAAACCCGAAACCTTAAAGCCAACCTTAGGCGAAAAAAGGAGCTCAAAAAAACCCTAAACCCTAAACCCGAAACCCGAAACCCTAAACCCCTAAACCCCTAAACCCCTAAACCCCTAAACCCTAAACCCCCTTGAAACTTGAGCAGGCCCAAGGATGCCACACCATCATCAGGGCCGGGAGCTGCGGAGGGTTTGGGGTTTTGGGGATTCGGGGCTTAGGGTTTCTAGGGTGTAAGCTGATAGTTAATAGGATTTAGGGTCTGGGGTTTGGGGTTTAGGATTCAGGGGTGTAGGAGGGTTGGGGTTTAGCGGTTTAGGGATTTAGGGTTTAGGGCTTAGCATGTAGGGCAA
This sequence comes from Symbiodinium necroappetens, assembly GCA_905231915.1. Taxonomy (NCBI): domain Eukaryota; class Dinophyceae; order Suessiales; family Symbiodiniaceae; genus Symbiodinium; species Symbiodinium necroappetens. The sequence goes on from CAJNJA010035286.1 coordinate 10,527, forward strand.
TTTAATACGGTTAAGGGTCTGGCTTGGCGTCTAGGGTTCGGTAAGGGTTTAGCGGTTTAGGGTTTAGGAGTTTTGGATTTGGGGTTAGGATTTAGCATTTGGGGTCTAGGGTTCAGGGGAGTTATAAGGGTTTAAGGTTGGAGTAGGGTTGTGGCTTTAGGGTTTAGGGCTTGGCGGACTTGGCATCAGGGAGTGGATTAGGGGTTGGGGCTACAAGGTTTCGGGTGTACAGCTGAGGGTTTAATCAGGCGACCTGGCCAGCTTACATGTACATGTATCCTATACATCTATATAAAGAATCTGTCTAAAGAGCGAAATTAGAAAACACATATGTGCGTATATATATATAGATACACATACATGCGTTGGTACATTATTTCTGTGTATACTGTGTAAATGAATGTATGCATGCATGCATGCGAGCGCACGCATGGACAGAGAGAGAGAGAGAGACGGACAAAACGTCACAGCGAGAGAGAGGGTGTCTCTGTGTCAGTGTGTCTCTGTGTGTGAGTGTGGGCAGCTTTCGTGAGAGTTGTGCAGGAAAGTTGGTCCTTCAGTGGAGGTTTCGCCCATGTCTTGCATTTCATGGTCAGCCGTCTTTCGCCGATGCTCCGTGATGCTCGCTTGTGTTTATGAGTGGATCGCGAAGCGGCTGCTGACTCTAAATTGGGACTACTTGGAGGGTCGGGGGATGTCGTAAGCAGATAACAAGTAGACTTATAAGTACCCTAAAGGGGATCCTAATTGGGGTTGTGATACTTTTCAAACTCTGAACTAACTACTTACTAAGTCCCCCGACACTCCAAGTACCTGTAGGGAGATTTATCAGGCGCCTCTATGTACCTAGGCGCCATGATCCGAGGTTGTTGCGTTCGGGGGGGGTGGGGGGGGGGGGCGCTTGAAGCTTGGGGCGGTGGGGGTTAGGGCGTAGGGTTTAGGGGGGAGGGTTCATGATGTTTTGCCATAGTCGACACCGTAAGCTCTGAAACCTGGCGCAGTGGAAGCAGGTGCCAATCAAAGCATTTGCCGGAATTGCCGTTGCCATTCTTTTGTATGTTACATCCTGATAAGCTGTAGCACTCCATCATCTCGTCAAGAGCCTTACTCAAGGTTCTCTTATTATGGATGCCTTCATGATGCATCCGGGTACCTTTGATGTGGTGAAAGTGTAAGCTTCTGTCGACATACCGTATAAAAGAATTAGGGTGCTCATACTTTCTTGTCTTGTACTTCCTAGCTAAGTCCCCTGATCTGACGTGCAGGCCCAAACATAGGCTCAGGCTTCGTGATTCGGGTTTCGGGAGAAAGGAGTCGGATTTAGGGCTTAGGGTTATAAGGGCCCTAAAACCTAAACCCTAAGCCTTCTTACTCCGTTTCGAGACTGCGTCGCAGCTCGCGCATCCGAGGTCGAAGTGGGCGCCGGATGCGATCTCGGTATTGGTTGCGCCTCTTGGTTTAGCATTTGCTTGGTCTCTCAGTGGGCCCTTTCTCCCTTTCTGAGCTAGTATAAAGGTATTCAATAGCAAAAAGGGAGCCCTTTTCGGTCTTAAGTCCGTAGGTTACTGGGTATGCTAGTTTGGGTTTTGGAAGCCTTGGAGGCGCTGTTAAAGTGTAAGTGGTCAGGGCTCATTGGGGTGTAGGCTTGGTCAATTTTGTGGTTTAGCAGTGCTTGGACATTTAGTCCGTAACCCGACACACCCTCAACAGTTTGGGGTCGCCACCAAGGAACACGGTGAAAGCCTACAACAAGCAGTTCTGCAGCCTCTACGCCTCTCGACAGCACAGTGTTACCATGGGTCAGGTTTATATCAGTGTGGAGTCCTAGCATGTCTGGCTTAACATTTCAGTAGAGAGCTCGGGGCAAGTCCCGGTAAGGGTCCGTTGCCACTGCATGTGAGTGGCCCTGTCATGATACTGGACCGGAGATTGAGTCGAGTTTCGATATGCCGAACTATTTTTATTAGCCATATTTCACGTTCGGCTCTCGGCTTATTTCGGTTGGGGCAGGCAGTGTAGATCCTCAAGATTAGTGCACTCCAATGCAACTTGCTCCTGAGCTTACTGCCGAGCTGAGCGTCAAGTGTCCTGGTGTACCAACTTCTCTGGAATCCTATTCCATGTAGTGCATGACGGACGCCCTTCGTATGCTGTGGATATTAAGTGACAAGAGAACTCAATGCCGACTTATTCCGCAATTTGAGGGCTGGCTCCACCTCTGAATCCCACAGCCTCCGAGCCCAAATTCCGAACTCGCTTGGCATCTCGGTGTCTTGCAACATTCCTCCGACGTTGTCCTCTTGCACTCTTGCAGGCACAAGGGCCGAAAAGTGAGCCCAGGGGTACCCTAAGGGTCCATGTACCCGCAATAGCATAATATACTATACAGGTACATGGACCCTTAAGCCCCAAACCCCTGTAGAACCCTATATAGGTACTTTAGGGTCACAGCATCCCCAGTTGGATACATGGATCCTTAGGGTCACAGGCTCCGGGTCGGTTTCGGGCGAATTCAGCGTTCAGGGTGAGGGTACAACCTCGTAGGTAAAGATACTTGGAGGCCTCTTTAGCATCGTTGATGCGTCCATGAAGACTTCCCTTTCACCCTAAACCCCTAAACCCTAAATCCCAAAGCACCTTTCTGTACTTGAGGCTCTGAATCGAGAAGACTCTGCCGCAGGCCAGCTTGAAATCGCATGCCCCAGCCTGTGTAAAGCCTACAGTCCAATAGTTCCTTGAAGAGGTGATTTATGGGCTTTAAGGCTTGTGGTCTAGAGTTTAGGGAGATGTCTGTGAGCCCAAGGACCCCTACCCTACGTGTCCCGGATGCTTTTGGAACCCCAAAACTATGAGTTCGGAGGCCCTGAACCCCAAACCTAAACTCTAAACCCCACACCGTAAAATCCAAGCCCCCCCTAAACCAAAGAATTATAGCTGGTTGGGCCATTAGTTTAGCTACCCCGAAGCTTCCAAGGACCTTATAGTTAGGGCCCTAGACCCCTTAGGGACCCAATAATAAGGTTCCTGGAAGCATAGGGTGCTACTGATGATCTGGGTAAAGCCGAAAAAAACAGTTGGGGCTGAAATGAGACTCGAATTAAGGTGTTGGGTTTGGGGTTTGGGGGGTTTGGGGGGTTTAGGGTTTAGGTTGTAGGGTTTGGGGCCCTAAACCCTAAACCCTTTTTGGGGTTTGATTTCGGTTTGGTTTGGGAGCGATGTCGGGCTGGGCCCTAGCCCCCTTCACCTCAGCTGCAGAAGTGCCGAGCCCTCAGCCTTTTTTGGACTACAAGTGTTTGTCTAATGAGGGGGCCATAGAACTTATCATCATACTTGTTTTGTGTTTGTGGAGGCCGGAGAGGCGGGGTTGTATCATGCCATTAAAATCGGTAGTTATATGAGAACTTATGGGTTATACTCTGTTAGATCATGTTGGGAGCTAGATTCCTGGCTTGGGGTTCAAGGGTTAGGTTCTCGGACCCTTCCTGGAAGGGGCCAGTTACCTCGATGTGGCACGGTCTCGTCCCGCAACATAGGGTTTAGCAGCGAGTTTAGTGCATCGTCTTTAAGGTTGAGCATTTTAGGGTTTAGGGCTTAGTAATGAAGTGTTTTTTGATTAGGTTTCTTGTGTTTAGGAACCTTAGCATGGAAGCACAGTCTTTTGGCTTTCCCTCAAGGACGCTGACCTCTTTTTTCTCCTCCGGACAGGAAGCAACCTCTTCCTCCGACAAGCGTCAGGGAAAGCATGGGTCATTACCCGACCGGCCTTCTTTGACACGTGTGGAGCAAGGAGGGCTTCTGCACTGGAGTCAACCCGAAACCTCAAGCCCAAGACCGTAAACCCCCTAAACCCTAAACCCTAAACCTTAAACCCTAAACCCTCCCTAAGCCTAACCAAGGGACCCCAGGCAGACAGCCGTTAAGCCCCGTGCGCGACCTCTCCCCAGAGCTTCCAAGCTTGTCGAATGTAGGTGTCGGAATAAGCAGTACAGCAAAGCATCCCCCTGTAGTCACTATGCAACGATACTCGTAGCATCATCTAGCCCTACAGCCCAATTGAAATTAGTAACCCTCCACCCTAAATCCAAATCTTACGTAAGCCAAACTTGCAAAGGCGTCCCTGGTGTCCTCTTCGGCCGCTATGCGATGGATAAGTATGGGACCGAGGACCTTTTGAGTTCAGGGTTCAGGGTGTCTACCACCATTGCCATGTTCGAAAAGGTTTCAGTTTTTGTTTGAACTGTTTAGGGTTCGGGGTTCAGGGTTTAGGGTTTGGTCTTATCGGGTTCTTCAGGCAATGTTTGGGCGATAGGCCCGATAGGCTTCCAGGGCTTCGGGGCATCTCGGGCTTGGGGCTGCGGGGGCTCAGAGTTCGACATGTGCGGTTTGATAATTAGAAAAATTGGTTTGCGTGTAGGTGCTCAGGAGACTTTGATGTGGAGTTGTAGCTAATTTGCGTAGCAAGACCAAAGGGTGATTGAGTTCTAAAATATGATCGGCGGCACTACTGCGTCGAACTAAGTTCTCTGAAGACGATTCTAGACGGCGATGCTCAGTGCAGTGAAGCCCGCGGTTGCACTTCCCTCTAGGTCGGCTTGCTTCGAGGCCAGAAACAGGATGGAGCCACTTTCAGATCCGTAGGACCCTCAAGTCTACACCCTAAACCCTAAATCCTTAACCCTGAACCCTAATCTCCTAAACCCTAAACTTCCTAAACCCAAAACCCTACACCCGAAAGCCTAAAGCCCTAAACACTAAACCCCCCCGAATCCGGAGACACGGACCCTAGGACTTGATCTCGAAATGAACTTTCACAGACCTTTTGTGAGTTTTAAGTCTGAATCAACCCTTACCTCCCTACCCTAAACCCTAAACCTTCAATGGTTTAGGGGTTTAGGGTTTAGAGATTAAATCCCTGACCTAAACCCCAAAACCCTAAATCCCTAAACCCCAAAGCCCCAAAGCCCTAAGCCCTAAAACCCTAAACCCTAAAACCCAAAACCCCCAAAACCCCTTAAACCCTAAGCCCCTAAGCCCTAAAGTCCCTAAAGCCTTCTTGAATCCAGGAGAAAGGCAACCCTTGGCCACTGATTTCTGCGGCCTTAGCTTCCCTGATGTACCAGGCGGAGGGCGGGCGGATTTTGCTCCGCTGTGAAGGAACTTGTTGAAGTTACCATATGGGATATATAGAGATTAGATATAGATATAGATATAGATATAGATATAGATATAAATATAGATACATATATATATATATTTCATTTCACAGCATTCAGAGGAGTACGCAGCGTTAATTGGGTTGCACATTGGCCCGCAGTGATTCGAAAGCCACCGCATAGGGGCTGACCCAAAAGGACTTCGGGGCCTGAATGGACTTCGCATGTCCTTGCAAGATGCAAAGCCAGGCCTTCCTTACTGTCCTTGGGACAAAGAATTCCGCACTATACATCGCGACTGAGTCTTTCAATGACTCACTGGATGAAGAGTACTCAGTTTCCCACTCCACATCCAGTATCACAGAGTCATCTGCAGGGGTCCCGCAATGTTGCCGGCATTGTGCGATCATCTCGCACCATTTGAGCTGTTCCACTTTGGCCTGGAACTCCTTGAAGGTCTGTTCCGACTGTGTTGTGGGCAGTTCGTCGTCCTTGACTGACGGCAGCTCTGCCGCGAGCTGCTCGCAGGCTTTCTGTACACACTGGTAGGACTCGCCGTCCTCGCCATTCTGGCTGTGTGCTGATTTCAGATCACCGGCATCTTGGGCTACTCTGTCCAGAATGGCAACCTCCTCGTCCGGGTACAGAGGGTGTCGGGCTAGGAGGTCGATCGCCGCCTGTTGTACTATGTCCTCCGTGTCCCAAGTCTCCTTGCCATTGATCATGTCGCAGAGGGCCCGATAGGCCTCGGTGGCTGGCTCTTTCCATCTTCCAACCACTTCCTCCCGGTCCGGTTCCATCATGTAGGCGTTCGGTGCCCACGTGCACTGTTCGACCTGTAGGCGTCGCCACTCTCTACTTCCTTGCCCAGGGAGTACAGTGTCGACGGTCAGTCCACGTCGGCAAAGCAGGGTCACACACCGAGCTGAGTTGCTCAGGTGTGTTGACAGCCGAGCAAACGTCCAAAATTCTTTTCCACAGGCCCGGCACTGTGTGCCTACAGCACACCGTCGGTAATCCGCTGCTCTGCCATGGGACTTGTAGAAATGTGCTCCGAGCCCGCCTCGGGTCTTGAAAAACCGTCTGCATTGCCTGCACGGCCAACTGTTCGCCTTGGTCTCGATCGTCGGGGTGATGTTGCAGGCTATACGGTACAGCCCCCAGAGACCGACGACGGCCTTGTCCTCTTTCTTTTGCTTCTCGTGCAGCCATTTCAAGCATTTCTTCGTTCCATGCTTGAACCTGTCAGGTGCATCCCGAATAGCATGCCACCACATTGGCCAGCATTGCACCGAAACCACAGGCCATGTGGCATCATGTGCTCGGAGTTGTCGTAGATCTGCTTGTATAACCCGCATCCACTTTCCTTCCTTTTGCAAAACCGCCCAAAGTAGGTCAGGACCGTTGCAAACGAGAGCTCGAAGCAAACTCATTCGTTGCCTCATGGCAAACAACTCAAGTCGCCAACTGTCGGTCAAAATGTGTACGATCTGCAGGGGGACGTGGAAGAGGCGCTCGGGCGGTATAGCAGTTGACAGCAATCTCCGTACCAGTCGAGAATATCCATCACAAAGGCCATGCCAGGCTGGTCCTTCTGGACACCAGAGGGCCAAGTTGTGTAGTGTAGGCTGCACCGAAATCTCAAACAGTTTCGTTCGTACTGCTAGAGCGATGGCTTTGTTCTGGTACAGGAGCTTCTTTCCGGACTCGTAAGCATTTCCAGCCAAGGCTAGCCGTCTTCGTTTTTCGGCTTGCATGGTGACATGCATATCAAGCATGCCGCCCAAGTGGACATACTGAGGGGCCACATGCACTGACAGCTGCAGATCCGGTAGCCAAAGCATATCTCGGCTTTGGCTGAAGTACTGCTTGCGAACCTCCTGAAGGCCTTTGCCGACCAAAGACAGCACCAGTGCAGTCTTCCCACGCTTCAAGTTGGGACTCATCCCAAGGGAGCGGCAGGCCCGAATGACAATGGTGGCGAGCCGCACAACTCGTCGCATCAATTCTGCTGGCGTGTCAGCATCAGCCGGGTAGGCCGTGTCGTCCGCCCATGTGGCATCACGAGCAACCAGGGCAATGCCTTCTGAGCCATCCCCAAATGGCCCTGCCTCCTGGTCGTAGAGATACTGGCTGAAAAGGCCTTCTGTAGCAGCGGCATCGGCTATCTTCTGCAGGACCCTTCCATAAATGTACGAGAACACCGCATCAGCGAATGATTCTCCCGGCCGACTTCCTGCCAGTGTCGTTGCGACCTTCGTTCCAGTTGTGTGCCTTGTAGCAAACCATGTACGATGATGTAGGTCACGGACGACACCTCGTATTCCGGAGGAAACTCCGACAGCATGCATCGCACCACCATCCTTGATGAGGGTCAACAGATCATGCATGGCAGAGGGCTCCAGGGCAAAACGCTTACACAACCAGGCCACCGTGGTATCGAAGCATATCTCGCCCATGGCCGCCTCACGAATGATGGCATAGTAGGCAGCCGTCGTGTCCAGAAACAAGGTCCCAACAGAACGTCGGGCTCTTCGGCATCGCCTGAAGTGCTCCAGGATATACATCGCCGCAAACGTCATTGGGGCTTGTCGCTTGCTTCCAAGGTGGAGCTCGTGCAAGGCTTGTTGGAGCTGCGGTTGAGATTTGTCTCGGTACAGGCGGTGGAATAATTTGCCCACAACGCTGGAGATGTAGAGGGACCTGTGGTTCTGGACGTCCGACCAGGAACCCTTCTTTTTCCAGCATTCGTAAAGCACCCCTCCTCTCCACTGCAAGGGTTGCTGGAGGCCGGTGGCCGCCTTCATGAAGAGCGGGTGCAGTGTAAGAGCAAATTGGCTTGGGCAGGCCTGAAGGGCCTCGCCTGGTATCATGTCCAATCCCATCGCCTTTGCACGGGGAATCCGACGGATGCCTTGCTCAATTTCCTGCACTGTAGGGAGGTCATTGAGGCTCCACTCGACTTCTTTCGCAAGCTGTTGGGCGACAGGTTGTTGTCGAAGAAGTTCCTCTACAAGGATAACCTTCCCATGCTCTTGCTGGCTGAAGTACTTGAGCCAGATCTCGTCTCTGGCCTCCTTGCTGCCGGCTGGACGTCCATGCTCATCGAGAAGTAGAGGAAGTTCTCTGGTGAAGGTTTGCTTGCCTCGTCCTCCAACCCCACATCTCTTTGCTTTCTGCAAAAGCTGGCTGGTCGTCAGCTGGCCCTGTTCAGCAAATTCCGCAAAAAGCTTGTTCTTGGCATTGGCAATGTTCACCTTGATATGCCTTGTGGCGAAGCTGATGGCAGAGGCTGTGAGCTGGTATAGGACACCTTCTTTGTGGACCCAGTCTTGTAGATGCTTGGGGCTGCCGTTCGCCCATCGGAGGAAGGCTTCTCTGAGGGCTTCCTTCCAGAAGAATCGCCTGTGCTTTGCCTTCTTTTTGAGGGCCAGCTTTCGACCTCTGGCTTGCCACACCTCGTCGGGGATGTAGGTCGCACGGGGCCCATTCGTGTCCTTCAGGAAGTGGGCATTCAGGACGTCGCAGACATAATTCTGAAAGTGTCTGCAATGCTCGTCAATGGTGGTCTCCCATGTAGGCTGTTTGTAGGTGGCCATTGCTTGGCGCAGTAGCTGCCTTCCCTCCGCTGTTAGCATCTTTGCTCTGTCATAGACAGGCCGGCGTAACATACTTTGGGCAGGACTGCCCCGGAGCCATCCATCGAAGGTGATCTCAACTGCCCAATGATCGCAATTGTAATTGGCCGTGTCAAAGTCCTCGGCGACAATGCTCCGCAACTGTTGTACCGTAGCACTGCCTCCCAGCAGCATGAAATCAATTCGATGCAGAGGCCCGCTCGGGTGTTGGTAGGTCGCCGACGGTCCAACATGTAGTTCCATATATGTGGAGGGAACCCACAATTGGCACTGTTGCAGGGCTTGTAACACTTCTTGCCCTGCTTCATCCTCATCTCCGTACTCCAAGTCACCGGTGTAACCTTCATTGCCACATGGTAGCCTGGCATTAGCATCAAGTCCACCTATGATCAAGGCTGCTTTGGTCCGGGTTCGCAAGCAGGAGGTGAGCAGGTCGAGGAACTGCTTTCGTTCTTGTGGCCGGCCCGTGTGTGGGCAGTGGCCAGAAAACAGAATAATGGTGACATCGGCCTTCTGGATCTGTACCACCAACAATCGCTTGTCCTGTACGAGGAATGAGAGGTCGGCTTCTGTGACAAGCAGAGGCTTGCCCTGGATCGTAACAATTCCAAGCCATCGATGGAGCCATATAGCCACACCCCAATGTTTCTCAGCGGCAGTGCCGAGCCTCAAGTAGTTGGAGCTGTAGCATGTACCTCCACCTTTGGTTTCTTGTATGAAGGCAATGCGACATTGGCGCCAATGGAGCTGTTCTTCCACATACTTGGCCTTGCCTCCGAGTCCCTGTATGTTCACGGAGAGCGTCCGAGTGGCGAAGTGAGGCTCTGTGCTTCCTGTCGTCGAGCATCTTACAGGTAGGAGGTCAGCTGGTGAGAGGGTGCTCTGCGTCACATCTTTGTCCTCAGCGATTGGAAAGGACCCGGACGGTCCCTGTGGCCAAGAGGAAGAGCATCTGCCATATTCCTCCGCTGCTGCCCATGTCAGATCCGCAGACAGAAAGGCCTGGCGGTTTAGTGCAGGTGGTCCCGGGAGCTCCGGGGTGCCAGTAGCGCCACTTTTTGCAATAACATCGGCGAGCTCGTTCCAGGCGTCGTTGGCATGGGCCCGCACATATTCGAAATGTAGTGCTCCTCCGAGTCTGCCGCGAAGGAGGAGTTCGAGCCCATGAAGCTTGGCACTGTAGTCATTGCATGCCTGCCAGGTTCCATCAGCAGCAAAACCTGCCGCCTGGCAATCAAAGTTCACAACCACTCCACTCGTTGGCAGGAACGTGAGGCTCTGTCCTACCCATAGTAATGCAGCAGTGAGTGCCACCAGCTCTGCTTGGAGCGGTGGTGGTGCCTCGAAGCTCCACGACTGTGTTGAGGCCCCAAGGATTTGCCCGCCAATCACTCCAAAGAGGGCGAGCATGTTGGCATACTTCAAGAGAATAGCCACCCCAAAACCGCTGCGATGGCTTTTGGGGTAAAATGATCCATCTGTATAGAGATGAACCTCAGGACGAGTATTGGCAGGCAGCCCTTGCAGGAGCTGGCTCCAATGTACAGTGGTTTTCAAGGCTCTCCGAGTGGCCTCCTTCAAGGGGAGCGTCCATACATCGAAGTTTAACCAGTCTGGCGGCCATGTCCAGAAGATTTTGCTCGTCTCATCGCCATGGTGGGGCAGGGTCACGTAGTCGATGGACAAGTCAAAAGTGGGGGTGTAGCACGGCAATGGGGCCGCCTCATCTCGCCCGGGTTCGACCGACTGACTGTCGGTCGTCTTCTCAGTCCTCTTGCTTTTTTCAGACAAGCAGTGAGCCAGACTGAGATTGATTGCTTGGGGCATCTCCTGGTCAGATCCTCGTCTAGGTGATCTGCTTCGAGATATCGGTCTTGGTGGGGGTGGTCCACGAGGTGGACTGTTGGGACCGGGCATGTTTGACGGTGTAGAGCTCGGTGACCGAAAGAGATCGTCCGTGTCATCGTCCCTTTGGTCGGAGTCGCTCTCCTCATCCGTAGGTTCTTCCTCTGAGGTAGATACAGAGTCCGACGGCACGAGGTGCATTTCGATGATCTCTCCATTTCGCACCCGGACTTGGTTTCGTCCGATCGGCTCGCCACCGCCAATGTTGAGCGTCCATCCATCTGGGTCCGGTAGTTGCAGGTCCTCGTAATAGGCAACTGGGTTGAACAAGTTGCCCGGGATCTTGACCCACTGAGTGAAGCAGGCCAGCCCTCGCAGGTCCACAAATACAAAGGACACGTCCTCGTCCTCTGCCCAGTCTCGATCGATGACAGCGACTGACCTGTAGATGTGTCGGCCTCCGTGTGCCAATCTCCCAGGCTCCTCCTCCGGGAACTTCAAGTAGTTGACATCATCAAACAGTTCCCGGGCCACGTCCATGTATGACCGGGGCTGCTCTGGGTTCTCCTCAAACACAATCTGGTCCTTGGTGGACTGGAAGAGTGTGAAGACGCCTTCCATGGGAACCGGTAATTCGCATTCAGGATTCCACACCTCGTCATCTTCCAGCCTGTCAGTGAGGTCATCTTCCCACTCGCATACCCTTCCACGGGGCACCACTTTAAGCACACCTCCAGGCTGCGAGTCGAGAGGTGTGCCAGCTTGTAGTGGGAGTAGGCTGCCAAAGGGGAAGACCTCGACTTCGGTAAGGTCAAGGTCACTGATGTGCTGCAGTACTCCTGCCCTGGTGATCTGTCCCTCATGGTAGAAGGCGAAGAGGGGCCCCTCGATGTCTCTGGCATCAAGTACCATGACTGTGCGATCAGTCTGATCCAGCCAGCCAGGATATGCAACGAAGCTCGCATAGTCCGGTCCAAGCTGAGGGACTGTAGGGGCAATGATACTTGCCCAATCCGGGATCACCTCGTAGGACTCAAACATAGCCCGCTTCATGGTCTGCAGCCGGAGGGGGAACTCAAGCTCTACATCAATGGTTTCGGCCTCAAAGAAGGGTGTGGCCGTCCACAGCGTGACATGTATATGTCGAACTGCCTGGGCAGCTCCAGGTTGCATGACCTCCTCGTCCTGTTGTTGGTAGAAGTCAGGGGGAGGAGCAACACCATTGGAGCGCTGGAGGTCCCTTCGGAGGGCTTGCTCAGCCAATGCATGTGCCAATTGCTCTCTAAGGGTGAGCTGTCCACTGGCCCAGAGCTCCAAGTCAGTTTGTCGAGGCACAGAAGTGCGAGGCCTTTGCCCGATGGGCTCTGGCATTGCGCCTGCACCCTGGATGAGTGCAAATACACCAAGCACTCTTCCCATTGTTCCACGAAGGACCTTTGTTTTCGACCTCGCTGCCGCCTGTGCGCATGTGAGCATGGTCACAATCTGTAAGCCCAAAATGGTGCAAATAGCTCCATATATGAGGGATGAGGCCGCGATGGCTCGCTTCCAGATCCAATTCTTGATCACATAGATCGGCGGGAGAAGGAGGTCGAGGATGTCGGATGGCGCATAGTTCGCATCCATTGTTACTTCGTCCCGGACGTGGTCTCCCAAGGGACCGTGCCGGTCATGTGACCCATTCCAGGCCCCATTCTGTGCTGGGCATGGAGGGTAGCAAACCAAAATTTTCGCAGGAACACACCAAAAAAGTCCTGCTTCACCATCACGGTGTTTTGTAAGGGATTGTGAGCTCCGCCCAATTGGAAGATAGCGGTCTCGGTTCGGTGGTTGGCCAGCAGGTTCACCGCCCTGCTTCATATACCGAGCCAGCAAAATGCCAGCTTGTGCTACTCGATGGTGTTCTCCGCCATCTCTCTGTCGCCTGTGTTGAGGCTGCCAATCAAGTCTTCCTCGTCCGAGTCTTGGATCTCTTCGAGGGCCTCGCGTCGCTTCTCCTCGAGCTTCTTGGTGCAGGCTCGTTCGGAAGGGGGTTGCGAAGGCTTGCGACCCTGGTATTTCACAGGAGTCCTGGTACTCTTGGGTCTCGATCTCGACAGTCCTCGCATAGGTGACGGTCTTACCCCCGTGTTCGAGGGCGACGGCATGTATGGATCTCGCTTGAGGTCCGCTGCATGTGCCTCGGCTTTGTCGTCCACATCGTCTCCTCCATGTTCGCCACCACCATTTCTTGAGCTCTTGTTGTTCGGGGGAGTCATCTCTGTGTATGTCCGTTCCCGCCGTGGTGGTGTCTCTGGTAGTCGTTGTCGGCGATGGTTTCCGATCACTTCGAGCAGCTTCGACCTTCCATCTGCCGCTGCAATTTCTCCCGTCTCGATCGCTTCCGCCAGGAGGTCGACGATATTGTTGGCCTTGGAGCTTGGGGTTGCGAGCAGCTGGGCCAGCTCTTCTGCAGTTTCGGTCTCGTTCGGCTCCGTCCTGGCCTTTACCAGCTTGTTGGGCTTCTTCAGGACCGTCTTGAGCTCCTGAATCGCCTCGTCCTTGGCCTGCTGGTGTTCCTCCATGTCCGCGGTCAACTTCGCAATCTTGTCGTGGTACCGCTTCCTTTCTCGCATGAAGCTTTCTTTCAAGGACTCGCGGAAGGCCTCCCATCTGGCGTCTGTGTCCTCCTTGACACTTTCCACTCGCCGTGCTTTTCCTTCCGCTTTCCTGAAGTTGTTGAGGATTCGCTGGATCCCTTTCATGTAGTCGCCAACCATAGGCGCACCAGCATCCACCTCCATACATTCTTCGTCTCGCATCGATGCAGCCGGCTTTGTCCTCGGCTTCACATCCTCGTAGCTGGGGAAGTAGTAGGCAGCCTCGCTCTGTTCGTCTCGCCATTGAGCCGGGTAGTAGTCTCGTCTGCCAGCTCCCTTGGAGCCACGAGAGGTAGAGGAGGACTGCCAATCCCAGTCGCCTCGAGCATCTTGCTGCCATCCACTGGTCCATTTTGCTTTACCTCGGCCCATGAGCTCCTTGTAGTCGGGCTTTGTGTGATGCGAACTCAGGATGCGGAGCGCCCTGAGTGAGGGAGGTTTGCAAGCAGACCTGGCAGTCCAGATTTTTTCTCGGAGGCGCGAGCGCTTAGCTCGGAGTCTCCGGTGCCAGCTCGGCGACTTGATGGCTTCGACGTGCAATCTTTGCACTGGGGTCCCAGGCGATGCTCACTACGGGGAGCTTGATCCCAGACCCTATATATATATACATATATATATATGTAGAGAGAGAGGGAGATAGAGTGAATAACACAGTTCCCTTTCTATAGTAACTCAGTTTAAGTCCCTAAACTGCGTTTAGGGTTTACAAGGAGCCTGCTGACAGAGCTGCAAGTCAGGTTGTTCGATGTGCTATAGCTGCTATTGCTTATGAAAGGTGTTGGGGTATCATGTTTTTTTTGGAATTTCAGGGTTTTGAGGTTGGGGCTGGAGTGCTTCAGGAATAGCTTTGGGAGAGCTACTGTTTGCCGTGGGCTCTACGTCGAACAACAATAACGCAGGAGGCTCTTAGTTGCTCTTGGAGCTTCATGGGTCTATTGCTTCTCATTATCACACGTATTCCTGGCCCAATTCAACTCGGCACTTGAAATCCGTACTTGTGAATCCAACAACCTACTATTCAGCATTCCAAGCGCCATACTAAAAAAAATAGTAGAAGACCAGCAGAGGGCTTGCTTGTAAACAGACGCAATACTAGATTGCTAGAATACAAATTATTACTCTACGGGAGGACTCTGCTGTGACATCAACACACACACATACGAAAACATTAAACAAGATCATAGTAATACATAGCAAACACGCGTCCAGCAGAGCCCTTTCTGCCCTTTTAAAGGGTTCCTTAAGGGTTCCTGTAAGGGATCTACAGGGAATCGGGTTTAGGGTTCGGGGTTTGAGGGTAGTTCTTTACATTAGGGTCCCTTTTAGTGTCCTTTTTGTGAGGGTGCCGTATTCGATTGGTTTCCGAAAAGGGACCCGAATTTGGAGAACCGCCCAGACGCTTTAAGGGTTTAGAGGCTTAGGGCTTAATTTGGGTTTAGAGGTTTAGGGTTTAGTAGTTTAGGGTACCAGATCCCACTATTTAGATCGTCGGATAGTCGTTTGTTATCGAGGCTCCATTATTTGTGATTATCTTGCTCATGCTTCTGTTGCATCGGGTGGTTGCGTCATGGTAGTCATCATCAAACATGTAAGTACAGCCTACCCATAGGCCCCTAAGTAGTTCCTTTTTGTGGTTTATATTTAGAATCCTATAAGGTAATGCCAAAAGGAACTACTTAGGGGCCCATGGGTATACCTGGGATGTACTGTACTAAGCAAGCGCGAGTCTGCCGAAAGACTTGTTCAGGCCGCGATCGAGGTGGACTCTGGACGGTCATTGAACGCACAGGACCTAAACCCTAGGCCCTAAACCCGGAAAATACGAAGCCCTACATCCTAAACCCTAGAAATCCTATATCCAGAAGCCTAAGCAACCCGCAATTCCTTTCATGGTTTAGAAGGTTGGAGGGGTGGGAGAGTTTGGGATTCAGGGTTTAGGGTTTTGGGGAACTCAGGGAAGCGCTTGATGGGTTTGAAAGGGTCTTTTGAGGGTTCTTTCAAGCTTCAATACGGGCTCTGTAGGGTGCTTTGGCAGCCTTTTGTTGTGCTTTACAGATTGAGAATGCAGGGTATCAAGTTTTGTGGGGTGTTAGACGGCTGCAGAGCATCAAATATTGAAGCTTAGTTCGGGGCATCTTTGTCCAAAGCTTTGGCGTTCCATCTTAGGGTTTAGGGGTTTAGGGCTCAGGCGGTGCACGAGCTAGGGGTTAGGGGGTTTCGTTGACCATTCACGCTCGTTGGGGCTATAAACTAGCACAACCCATGGAGCCAATGTAGTTTCTGCAATATCACTGTTAAGACAGACGAGTTCGCTTGGTTGGAGTTCAGCTGGGATTCAGATCAATAATTGGTGTTTGGTCTTTTGGTACTCATGCTAGGGTTTATAGGGTTTAGGGTCTATAGGGTTATTGTTTAGGGTCTAGGGTTTAGGATTCAGGGCTTCAGGTCTGCACCGCTTGTTGCAACGCTGTTCTCGAAAGTTGATTCCAACAGGGTTTTGAGTTTAGGGTTTAGGGTAACCCTAAACCCTAAACCCTAACACGTTACGCTCCAAACTTCGCCCTCCAAGCCCTATACCCCAAACGGCCCTACACCCCAAATCATATAGGCAGTTCTCTATGAAGGCCTATAAGGGAGAATTAATCATAATTAATCATCTAAGCTCTGATAAGCCCGGCCCTGAACCGACATCATGGTACCTGGAGCCTGAGCTTCTCGGATTTAGGGGTTTAGGGTTTAGGGTTCAAGGTTTAGGTTTGGGTTGGGAGTTTAAGTTTCAGGGTCTAGGGTTAGCTCGGGGTTTAGGGTTCATTTGCAGGCGTCATGTTGATGGTTATAGGCCTGGGTATGTAATGCCACGTGGCTACTCTGAGCAGATCTGAGACGATGCCGTGCGGTGCTTTGGCCAGTTACCCCTACACCCACCCTGGACCTTTAAGCCCCGAGCCCTAAATTTAAATTGAGGTTGAATGTTTTCACAATCATACACCATGCGCTCCCATCCACTCTTGGCAAACACAAACAATGGTAACAAAACGGGACGTATTTCACATTGTGACTATCATGTTGTGGCCATTGCTGCTGCGATTTGCGATTAAAGCATATATCGTCGAGGGAGAAGCACACCACTCTACGATCAGTCGCCGCATCGAAATCAACAAGAACTCTTCTGAGGGTCTGTCTCTTCTCTTTGTTCCTTCCCGAGTACCTGTTTTGTAGTTGTTCGTAACGAACGCACGATCAAGCCCGCATATCAGAAATTTACGTCGCACCTACATTCAATGTAAAGTCTCCGGTAGTGGCTTTGCCAGTACGGACGTCCATAACCCACACCAACTAATCCTAGGGCGAGCCATATCCC
Source organism: Symbiodinium necroappetens (assembly GCA_905231915.1). Classification (NCBI taxonomy): domain Eukaryota; class Dinophyceae; order Suessiales; family Symbiodiniaceae; genus Symbiodinium; species Symbiodinium necroappetens. The sequence goes on from CAJNJA010035286.1 coordinate 27,163, forward strand.
CGTTTGCCACCCTTGTCTTGACTTCCAGAGGTACTTTAAATTTAAATCCTTATCAGGACGATTGAGGATCGACTGCGCGAGTGCCTAACTATAATGCCCCAGCACTCAACAAGCCAACAGTAGCTCCGATTGGGAAAACATATCCTGCTTCAGTTCGGGGGGTGTGATTTGAAATCTGCATGACGACACTGCGGAACTAAAGTAGTTCCGCAGTCTAAGGTATTTCAGACAGGAGATCCCAAAATGCAGATCATCGAGTTGAGCTACACGTGCTTTAGATTTTAACTTGCCGAACCGATTCAAGCTTAATCTAGAACTGTCTCTGTGTCTTGCATGAAAGCGAGTGGCATGCCGGAAAAGATTCCGTGCTCAGAGAGTGGATTGTCAAGAACTTAGGTGCTTTGTTTGTTGCTTGCGTGCTTTTTTGTTGCAATGTGAAGCGGTGATGCTGCAATGCTCATGGTTCGAACTGCCCGGGCAGAGTACACCACAAGAATTGCACGTTATAGCTACAGTTGCAGCTATGTTTGCCTACAGCCCCAAACCCGAAACCTTCAAACCGTGTACGCCCTTGTAGTCCCAGCCAGACTTCTAGACGAAGAAAAAGGTGAACCACAGGGTCTTGAACCCAGACCCGATCAAGCACTGAACACACGGAATCAAGAAGCCACCACACCATCACTCACGAACAGAGTGTCGGATTGCACCAGATCGCCGCCATCATTCGCAGCAGCAAATGCGAGTTTTCCCCACACCGTGCACTTCGAGACGCCTTAATTCCACATGCTCTTCTCGCACGATTACACCCAAAACTGTTTACACCACCCATAACCACTGAAGCTTTCCCTCCGGGTCCAATATTAAACAATTGTTTTTCGGGTTTGGCTTTCGGGTAGGGTTTAGGCGCCCCCGCCCCCACCCGCAACTGTATACTTACCGAAAGTCCAGCCTGGGGGTTGGGGATTGTCTATTTAAGGCCGATTAGGGGTGATGTTGGACTGTTGGACCCGAGTACGCAATGATTCCCGAGCAATCTCCAAATGCCCTCAAACTTAAACGTCCGAGACCCTAAGCCCTTATCCGAGGCCCGAATTATACGGTTCGAAAAGTGTCTAAAGAATCCATCAGTTTGTTTAGGTTAGTGGTAATCCGTACCTGGGCCCGTAAGTGCTGGAACCTCCAACTTTGAACCATCATATTACAGGAGTTGCGAGCCTGGCAGGCCGGTGGCGGGCAGAGGATGCAGGATTTAGGACTTAGGGATTCGGACGTGAGGTTCGGAAAGGAGGTCGGTTTTGGATTTGGGACGTGGGTTTCCGGCTTGCAACGGCTATATATAGTCTCTTTGTTCCGGGGCATTAGAATCTCTAGAATCTCAGGATCCGTGTTTTTATCCTTGCGGGAGGAGGTTGTTCCAGAACAACTGGGTTTTTAGCTTTCAAGGCTTCGGCTTTCTAGGTTTCAGTTTTCGAGATTTAAGTTTTACTGCGTAACATGGTGCAGACATTTAGGACTTTAGGATGTAAGTAGGGTCTTTGGGATTCAGCGTTTGGCATTCTCTAGGTTTCGGAAACGTGGGGGCAAGGTAGATGACGCTGAGTGTACTTGAACATCATCGAGGTTTATGATGCGGATGCAAAGCTCTAAACCTACATTCAAACACTCAGGCCGCACCATGTAAACGGAGTAGACCACGGTATTCGACAAGTTTCCTTTGGTGCTTGAAGAATCCAAGTTGATGTTGCCCCTTTGAGGGTAGAATACAAAAGCCTGAATACTCACCAGTACTGGCATTGACAGGATCTTATTTTACTTGTACGATAGTGTACCCCAAGGCTCTATATATTCCAGTTTTACACATTTAGGCCCCTAGCTTATGCAACTTGCGAATATCATCGAGCACCTTCGTGCTTTACCTGTGGCCTACCTTTGAAAGGAATGACATACAGAAACCATAATAAGGAATCCCAAAAAGGNNGGCTACAGGTAGGGTTTAGGGTAGGTCTCAGACCCGTGTCGGAGCCAAGTTTCACTTTGCGGCACATCGCCGCAGCCCTAGGCCTTGGAGCCGTACCCCACCGCACCCCGAAAGTGGGGCCTGTTTGTCTGTGTGTGTGTGTGGTTTTTTTTTTT
>CAJNJA010035297.1:7912-29288 GCA_905231915.1 Symbiodinium necroappetens
ACTGACAGGCTACTAGAACCCCACCCCAAAAAAATAAGAAATCGAGCCCCTCAATTTCTTATTTTGGTGGTTTTTTGTGACTATGACAATTTGTCGCGCGGCTGTCCGAGGGGCTCAATTTCTTAAACCAGTGATTTCTTAAGCAGTGCTGTTGCTGTAGTCTCAATGTCTTCAACTTGTGGTTCTCTTGCAATTAAATATGTCCAACGCCGCCGGTCCAGTGCAGGCTTCGTACTGCAGCGTGAGATATCATCGTGTCACCGAGGAACTGGAGCAGAAAAGACGAGAGAACAGTGGTCGGCGAGCGAGGGCTCGCTCTGCTCGACAGAAGGCAGAGCAGGAGACCACTTGGTTCAAAAAGCGCAACTCGGCAAATCTCACCAACATTGGCACGTTTGCAGATCCACGACACTGGATGTTGCAATGTCCTGTCAGCGAGTCTTGAGGCCAGGCGGATGAGGTTCGCACCCCCCGCTTGTCAACCAGGTGCTCAGAGCAGGGTCCAGATTCCACGTCCCAAGATCTGTCCACCCACCAAGATCTCCGAGCTTGGAGTCTTCACCCTCTTTGAGCTCCATTGGACGCTTCGAGACGGTGGCGCCGAGGGTGCCGCAGGTGGCTGATGACTAGGCCTCAGCATGCCTCAGCAGAAAGCTGAAACCACGGTGAACACATGAAGAATCTTAATACCGCTAGAAAGGCTTGGTTTCTTTTGTTGTGTTCTGCTCCGAGGCCCGAAGCACTGCACGTGGAGCCGCACTCCTCACCGAGGAGCGGGAGCTCCTGGCAGCTCGGATGTCGAGCTTTCCAGCAGTTTCCAGTGCTCGTCTGTTCGTCTGACCTTTAGACACCTTTCAACCGCATTGCTTAGAGCTGACTGCTCAAACTGAATCTTGCTAGGTGCGTCTGCGAACATCAGAGGAATCCGCGAGGAGTTGCCAAAGCTGTGCATGTGTCAGTTTAATAAGACTGCAGTGGGCACACTCCAGCTCACACCCCTGTGCCTTCGGCCATGGCACTCCGGCACTCTAAAGCTGAACGCCCTTTCAGACACTAAGTGTAGCTGCAAGCGCGACTAGGGAACTTAAGAAGACGCACGACGGCTCACCTCGGATGAAGCCTTCTTTCGCAATCAAGTCTTCTTTCGCAGCAAGGTGAACGATTTGCAGCCGGACGGCCCAAGGGGCAAGTAATTACAATTTTCCGATCGTTTTGCCAATGAAGTACCACTTAAAGAGTTGGGTCGAAGAAACTGTCCCAGCACCAAAGGAGAAGTAAGACTTTCATGGCGTGTCTTCGTCACGCGTCCGCATTGACTCCTTATGTTTCTACGATCTTCTAGGGTACCACTGTGCTGGTGGGATCAGAGCTGCATCCCAACAAGTAAAATGCTTTGAAGTTGTTTCAGGATTCGACGACCGCCCCTGCCGCCAGTGGCACTGGAAGATGAAGGCTTGCGCTTACCTGGTACTGTAGGTGTAGTTTCGGTAGGCTTTACGAGGACTTTGGTACCCGTTGGCTGTACTCGACAGGTTCCCGTGGACGCTTGCACCCCCAAACAAAAGTTTGGACCCAAGGGCTTTGCATCCCTGCGGAAGGCCCGGTACGATCTGCTTTGAAAGAGGCCAGTTTCACTCCAAGGCGAAAGGACTGAGCGCAATTGAACAAAACTGGCCACTGCCCGTGCACGAACAATGCAAGCAACGTTATGCAGTTTCACTCTGGGCAAGGTTCCCAACGCAAAGCAGTGCCGCACAGCTCGCACAGCCCAGGCACGCTAAGGCCTTCAGCTCGAGCCGCAGAAACAATCCGTGGCTCGAGCACTGTGCCTGCGTGTTTGGGATGACTTCGCTTGCTCTCGAAGTGGCACCAAAAGATACCCAAAGCGAACCGATGATTAACATAATGTCCGGTTCAAACAAACTGTGACGCGACGAAGTCGTTCACACGGTAGAGACATTGCCAGATGCTATAAGGTGTTTGTCACGGATGATTGCTCTGGACGGGACCAGAAGTTCGAAGACTTGGACAACGAGTTCGGCACTGAGCTTTGGATGCTCTACTTGCGTGCGGCATGCCGCGCCTTGTATTTGTCGCAGGCTGTCAAAGTATCGTGAAGGCAGCGGTGTGGCTCCACGTTTGGCATCTACACAGGTTTGATCCTCAGGCTCCTCAGCCGTAGCTTCGTTTGTTTGGAACCGGCGATGTTGCACACCGCAGTTCTGCGCACAAGGCTTTGGGCCCACCTCTGCAGCAGAAATCTTGATAGCACTCAGGGAGCCTGAAGACTTGCCTGAAGTCGTTCCTGCGGTGGTAGTCGATGGTAGTCGTGCCTCGCCCCTGTCGATGTCTCGAGCATGTGGTTCCGGGCGCGGTGAAGGCCCGGCATAGGGCGGCCAGGAAAATGCCCGACTGCCCCGCAGCAGCTTCGTCACGAGGGCTCCGGACTCGACGCGGTTGCAAAATCGCGAAAGTTGCCATTCCATCGTAAGAACCAGCAAACCAGCTCGCTCCGTGGCTGCCCAACTCGAGGTTGAATGTGCTCATGATGTGAAGAGTGACGACGTTTGGCTCGAGCCGTCCAGAAGTCCAGCCTGCTTGGAACCGACCACGATTATTGCATCACATGCAGAAGCTTGCGCCCACACGTTGCAAAGTCTTCGTGGAAGGCTTCTAAGGAGCTTACTGCAGCGAAGAACATGCAAATTCCTGCTGAGTTCACGTGCTGTGATGCTTGGTTGCAGAGAGGCTTCTTCTTATTCTTTTAACGCCGAATGAACTGGGAGCTCATTGAGGTTCAAAGTGTTGAAGAGAGAGCTTTTTGGTGGTATTTGCACAGAGCTTCCAAAGCACAGCCAGCTTTCAGACCTTCAAGGTTTGCCTCTCTGTGCCGGAAGTCGCTCTCAAAGCTGACTGCTCGCGCCCTTGATACGCAGTGGTTGCTGCCTGTCCTGAAATCTGGGCATCTTCTTTGTGGTTGCTGAAATGATCTGTTGTACTGCAAGGTTCGCACAGGCTTTGTCAAAACTGTGCGAGGCCCGACTGCGCCTCAGTCATTTGCTTTCAGTGCTAAAGGCAGGGCGCAAACCGTTGCTAAAGAGAGAACGGAAGCGATGCATGTCTGAAGCATGTAGCACAGGCATTACACTCGGTACCGACAAGCAATCTCAAGTCGCAGCTACCATGCAGGCAAGGCTGCTTGACTGCTTGCCCTCGCCTTACGGGTGAAGGACATGCAGCCGTCAAGCGGGCTTTCGCCGTGTAGTTGCTTGAAGGCCGAAAGCGATGGAATGTAATAAATGCCAATGCCCGCCTTGCACAAGTTAGGCACCTGCGAGCCTGCGACCACAGGAACATGAAGAGACCGCACTAATTATATAATTCAGGCCGCTAAGGCACCACATTGGCGGCTATCTAGCAAAGCAAGTTGGAACCATACGTCGCCCAAGTAACGGAGCAGTTATATTTGTTGCTTAGCGGTCGGGCGTCGGCTACCGCGGGGGGGGGGGGGGGGGGGGNNAGAATGCAGGGGGCTGGCAGCCTATTCCGTGTTGCCAGCCAGCGAAGCTAGCGGAATGGGTTTAAGGAGCTATGGGCGCATGGCTCTGTACCTGCAACAGGTTCACCTGCCGAGATCTCTATAGATATAATCAATAAGCCGTGAGACCCAATATTAAGGATGTTGACAATGAAACCTATTGAAGCATTGTATCTGCAAAGCTTGTCATCTTGCAAGAAATTTAAGCTCTTTCAGGCTCCACGAGTTTTAGTTGAATAACTGTACGACGACATCAAGACGACGAAAACAAGGAAGGAGAGAGAAGATGACAACCGTTGATCGGGAATCCCCATGCGTGTCTTTCGGCTGGCTATTCTGACAAAGTGTCGGTCGTGAAGGGCGAACCCCCAAGAATTATACCCGACATGAAATCTGATCACATTCTGGTATGAGACCAGACTATTCTGAATATTCTCCAAATACTCCACGATCTGAAGGCTGACGCAATCCCAGATATACTGCACCCAAGGATCTTTGACATGTCTCTTTGAGGTGTGTCAAACTATTCAGCAAGCATACCCAAGACCCTGCTATCGACAGCCGAAGCTTACCAAAATTATACTGATCAGTATGATACCCAAAGCTGATCCAAGAGCTACACGTCTGTGCAATTACCATTCGATGCTCTTTGAAAGCGCCCAATCGTCTCGTCTTTACCCATAAAGCACCCAGTCGCCACCAGAAAGCACCCACCGTTTCGCATACATACACAATTAAAAAGACTGTTAGACGTGTGTTCATTCTCATTTCGTGCCTATATCATCTTTATAACATAGTTCGTTCTCGTCACCCAAAGCTGATCCAGCATTCGAGCCTGTTCGTTTCGTTTCATCTTCCGACGAAGGCAGAATTTGTTTGAGAGATGCCGAAATGCCGTCGAACTCCGCGCTTCAAAGTCTCCCCAACCGCCATGCAAGGGGTACCACCGCTGTACGTTTTTCGCTTTGACTCTTTGGTTCCGATTCAAAACCCCCAAGCTATTCTGTAAGAATGTGCTGCGGTGTCTGGACTGATTACCTCGGACATGCATGGACATTCATTCTGTAAGAGTGCGTGGACCGGTTTCCGTGCAAAGTGACTTGGGCAGCCAAGCTTTCTCCTCTAAATGCAAAGCCACGAGCTTGCCAGTACACGGGTCACGCCCACCTCCCACAATCGCAACTCGTGCTGCGCCAGTAGATGCTGAGCCGCGAAGTGGCATGAAATTTCTTATATATTCTCTCTTATTCTGTTCGCTGGTCGTGGGGGCGATTCTGGATTCCAGTGCGTCAAAGAGACACGGCAAACCCCGCATGGCAGGTGTTCTCTCTAGGATGGCAGGCCTGCTTTGCCGCAACGACTCAAAGCATCTTAGAACTGACAGTTCAGATTGGTCCGTTGGTGCCCACAGCATATTGTAGATTGACATCTTTGCCAGTGTTACTATCAATGACACTGAATAACATTAGATTAGATCTCGCGCATGTCAATGAACACATCGTCATGTGAATAGGAGAGGGTCAGCCTTGGAAATGCGGACGTCCGTGGAGTAGCCTCCCGAAGCGAAGCCATCAGCCTTTCTCTAAAAACAGATGTCATCATTTCCTGCCGCGCCGAAGGCCCTGTTTGCCGCAAAGATCTAGTTGCCGAGGCGGGGACATTTTCACGTGCGTGGCGCCACAGTATGTCGGACAGTCGGGGTCAGGACATTGACGCGGACTTCACAGCTCAGGCCCGGCAACTGGATGTAAGTCAGGTGCAGAAAATACTTGCCGTTTGCTTCAGGTCGCCCGCTGCAAGCTGCACTGCCAAGCATGTTGCGGACTCAGTTGTTGCAGTCAATAATTGTTTATTGTTTCTGCTGTTTGCTTTTTTGCTGCCATGCACCTTTGCTTCATCTGCCATTGTGCACCAGAAAGTCTGCGAGTTCCATGCAGCTTTCCGGTTCTGACCGCTTGAAGCATGTTTTTCTGCATCATGCGAATGATTTTCGAGCCTCGCCGCTCAAGGCAAGCCGCGGAGTTTCCTGCTTCTCGTTGACTTGCTAGCCTGGGGTGCTGCATGCCCATGCGTCCCGATCACAAGCGCATTTTACATCGATTTGCTCAGTCAGGCTTTCAAGTTGTCAATTCTTGGAAGGTTGGGCATACCGCCGAAGTGGACTTCGCAAACCTTCGGGACGTTTGCTACTGTACATCTTGGCTCGCTGTCCATTGTGCTCCCAGCTATGATATGTTGGAAACCTGGAAAATTGACATTGACGTCTGTCCCATCGCAGAGGACAGATGCCACAAGACTTCGAGTGCTGCATTTGATGTTAATCTTGAACCCGAGGCTGTGAGGTATCCTTGCGATCTTTGCTTTGAACGCGCCTTGTTTCGTGATTAAGAGCTAAACCGTAATTAACCTTTACGGCACCACTTCTTCACCCAGAACAGCGCAAACCGTATCGCTGCAGTTCACTGGCGGATCAATCGCCTTGCTAGGCAAGCTCATGGCACCCGAGGTCCTCGGCTAGTTTGCCAGCGGAATCTATTCATCGTGTCCCTGGTTACTCGTTGCCTGCAGCAACGACAGACCTAACTACTCAAAGCTTTGTGCGGTTTGAGATTGATTGGTGACTACCGTATGTTCTGATTGAATGATTGCAAGTTAGTTCTATCATCGCATTGCTCTGCTGCTTCTCGCATGAAACTTCATGAAAGCCACACTCTCCGCAAAGTCTTCGGATGCGCCTTGTTCTCCATGTCAATGTGCATACGAACACATAATGTGAACGAACACATATCTTCAACTTATGGGGGCATTTTCTGTGTGAATGGTGTAAGCATGGGGTGGAGTCACTTTTGCGCTTCCTTTTCTTTTTTCTGCAGGTGGCGAGGACATACCTTTGCTACAAGCAGAAAGCTGGGCGCCCAGAATATGCGAGATGCACTCTTCAAATTCGAGATGTCAAGGTGTGCATGCCTTCACTGTTGAAATTCCAGAAGAGGGCAGCCAAGAGCTGCAAAGATAAGGCCATTGCTGCGGACCCCCTCGCAAGAGTCCACGGCACGATCGCGAAGAAGGCCACAACTGTTGAGGTAAGATGAAGTCAGGTCACCAGCGGTGGCCACTGTCAGTGCGACAGCTGCTCTGGTTGATTCTATGATTCTATGTGGCTGCTGGAGTCGCTTCTTGAGATGGCTCGAAGGAAAAGCCGAAAGCAGCACCTAAACCAACATGTAGCTGCAGCAGAAATTTAGGTCAGGGCCTTTACTGCCTTGTGTCTTCTGCGGTCGGTTCTGAGACTGCTCGAAAATTCAGCTCCTGCCCGATTGGATTGTTATAGGTTCTAAGACTGCCCACGTCACGCATTGCTGCAGCAAGCAGCGCCAACAACATGCGCTGATTCTGCATGAGATCACAGATCAGCGTGAGGAGCATCGTGTATCGGGAAGTGCGACAGTGGCACAATGGCACAGGAAGGAAAGCAGGCACAATAGCCATCAATGGCCGAGGCTATACATAGTGGAGGTGCCGAAGCCACCAGTAGCACTGGCAAGCACTGGCGAGACCAGTTTACCGCAATCGGTCACTGCGGCAGAGCTTGGCTAAGGTGATCATCTTGTGATCTGTGAAATGTGGCAAACCAGCTGTATCGAGCAACTCTTCTTGGGGCCGGAAATGGCACGAAATGCCCTGCTTACAGCCGCGTCAAGCGGAGCGATGAGCGGGCCAGAGAAGGAATTCAGCAGCGGTGTAAGCCTTGTAAGCCATCAGTAACTCCTGCTGCTTGAGATCAGGCCATCTACAAGGCTGATGATTGGGCGATGTGTAAACGTATACGATGTTCACTGTGCCTCCCCCTTCCCCTCCCGAATGGCATCCCCTCTGGAGTGGGGTGGTGCTGACTAACCCTGGAGGCGGGGGGATGAGCGTGGTGGAGCGGGACGCGTGCGGGAGCACCTGCAACTGCAACGTTTTGTTCTGCTTAAATGCGGGTCGAGAATCGGCAATCTTGGGCTCCGCTTTATTCGGTGCAATGATTTGTGGGCAACATGCACCGATGCGACGAGATGAGATTGCGATTTACACGTAGGATGGGCAGGCCAGGCTTCTAACTCGAATCAGCAGCTTGAGGTGTTCACTCGCGGCGATTGCCTCTGCAGCGTTGTCGTGCCCTAGCGGCCCTAACAACTTGAAGGCCTCGATGGGCCTTTGCGCGCACCTCGTGCGCCTCCTCCAAATCGATCCACCTTCAAGTGCCCTTGGTGTCCGACGCCCAAGATGGTGAGACCTGCGGCAACAAACATGCCGCGGCATGTCGTTCGGTCCGCAGCACGCTTGCGAGGTGAAGAAGTGAACTTGAGCCCTCAGGCACTGCCCGGCACTTAGCCCTTCCATGCATGCGGCCATCAAGCTGGAGGCTTCAGAAATTGGCAGAATGTCCGGAGGTCATGGCTTGGGAAACTAAGGCACTCGTAGCTAAAGCTGCTTCTGCTACGAGTGATGAACGCGTCGTGGTGAGGTTGGAACACTGCAAGGCAAAGCATCAGGGTCCGAGAGGACCGACCTCTGCAGTGTGCAAACCTCGTCCGGGACGCGTATGTGTGTGTGAGAGAGATGCAGGGGGCGAGAGAGAAAATGGCCACAAGCAACTTTAAGACAGTTCAAGCGAAGTGCTGAATGGAGATAGTCAGGCAGAGAGTGCAGCTACACGGAACCTTTGCTTCTGCAACTCATGCACTATGTCACCATGTGGAAGACCGCCTGAAAGGTGCCCAATCTGCGCAGCCATGCCGTGGGGAGACCCAAGCTATGCGATGAACCCAGCATATCACTTTCGTGGCTGGTTGTGTGCCTTCTCTTGAGCTCTCATCACAGGTATCTCGAAACTTCATTTCACACCTCGAATTACGGCACCGCTGTGATTATGCTGCTGCTGCCTTAGACCTTCCGGAACAGCCAGACCTGTATGGCAAAAGCAGCGTGCAAATGGGCGTACCTATTGGGGAACGGACCCTGATTAAATAGCTGATCAATACAAAAGCTCAACATGCGGATGCTCAGGGGTAAAGCTGTTGAGTTGAGGTTCTGACCGACTTCGATGTTGATGAAGAGGCGAGTCATTTGCATCCCTTCACATGTTGCGAAACTACAGAACAGAAAAGAGAAACAGGAACAGCTGTGAGATGCGGTAACGGTTCTTGCCCCTTTGGGCAGGCATTCTGGCACATGTGCAGGATTTCTTGCACGGACAGCAGGGGAAGGATGCTCAACTCCTGCGCTAACGACTGAGGTCTGGAAAGGAGGCCCAAAAGCTTTGCTGCCCTGTACGACAGATTCTTCATGCACCAGGGAAGAAATCATCATTTGAAATTCCTCCGCATTTGGATTTCCTTAAATAAGTATAGTCAGACAAACTAACAAGCGCAACTTGTTGTAGTGCAGGTGAGCGATAGCCTAGCAAAGCATGCGTCAGGCTGGAAGGCAGAATGGGTCAGCAGGGGAGAGGAGGTCAAGGATGAGGTTGTGACATGGTGGGCTATGGGACCCAGGAGAGATGTGCATTGTCATCTTTTGTTGCTTCCTTGGGGCTTTATTCACTTTAAACACTGCTCAGCGAGAACTAAACATTTACGAAATCCAAATGCAGACAGAAGTCAGTTCGCATGGAAAGACCTGAGATCCAGGCGGGGGGCCGACAGCAGACTTGCATAGCCACGCTGCTTCCATAGTACAGGGAGGATAGGGTAAGGGACGGTTTCCTGCGTTTGAGGCTGCAGAAAAAGATAGGAAAAAATTTTATAACATGCTCTGCTATGGAATTGAAGGCCCAGGCCAAGCCAATCCATGCAGAGCCAATCAACAGTCGTCGAACGCATCTTTCAAGACATACAACGTCACCCGCTTTCTTCGGAAGGCGATGCTAGGCGCAAGCAAACACCGGCATTTTCGAAGTGCAACTGAGCCTGCAGGGCTAGCACTGGCCAAACAAGCGGACTCAGGAGACACCGGCGACATCATTCGTTGGGAGAATCTCTTCTGCAGTGGCAGTGCCCCTTGCGGACAAGAACAATCTATGGCTGAAAGCGGTGGCGCTCGCGATCGCCATATGCACAGGCTTCGACTGCAATCAGCCTCACGCCGCTGCAGCCGAAAAAGCACGGAAGAACATGCTGGGAAAAATGGGAGAGAGATGGGAAGATGTTTCAGACCGGTGTTCAAGGAAGCAGACTAACAGGGCCCCGGAATGGGAGGTGGGCAGAGGATCTCAGCTGTTCCTTGGGCTTTCGGAAAAGGCAGAAACATGATAATTTGTCACAACACGGCTGAGCAGGCCTTTGATGAACCGACCGGTGTGGCTTTGCATTGAGTAGGCCGTAAAAAAACAGCCTAGCAGTAGCAAGTCAGGGTATTAATCTCATGCTAGAGCCTCGAGCTAGGACTCGAACAGCCCATGCTCTTGAAGTCAGAAGCGTGCAAGCTTTATTTGCATCGAATGTGTGCAACACAACTGTGCATGGAGTTGACATCTGCGTGCTGCAACGTGGATGTCATGGAAGCGTTCCCCGTTTCCTCGAGAACCTAGGATTGCAGAACCGGGCAGCGCTCAAGAAACCGATCACCTCTGCAGACTAATGTCGCGACAATCGAACAGGCGTTTGTCCTTTCAACTTCAATCCACGCTGGAGCAAGCCAGTGTAAGTAGCGCAGGCCTGCTACTGTTGGAGTCAGTGACCCTCTCTTTCCGATTCAGGTTAGTCGGCAGCTTGCCAGACTTTGGAGCCATGAGATGCTTTGCAGGAGCGGACCACTTCTTGTTCAGGGTGTTGTTGGGGATTTTCGTAAAAGGCCCTTTGCGGTGCAGAGGGGCAAAACCTTGGCTTGGGCGCGAGCGCTGGCTGCACTGGAGAGAGTGGTGGCACAAGCGCCTGCGGTAGTTGCTGCCTACAACACCGCGATGGATGGCTGCAGACGTTCACAGAACTGGCAGATGACAATTTGCATTTTGGAAAGGATGACAGTCAAGAAACTGGCGGATGTAGTGTCATTTAACACTGCTATATCCGCATGTGCCTCTGTGGAAGGAGCATCGATTAGCCTCCTGAAACGGATGCAGGTTGACAGGCTCCAGCCAGATGCTATAAGCTTCACAGCTGTTGCCAGTGCATGTGAGATCCATGCTGAGTGGGAGAGGGCCGTGCATTTGATGGGACAGCCTCCGCTGCCGAACATCTTTCTTTTCACATCAGTTCTTGGCGCTTGCGGTCGCGCAAACCAGTGGCAGCGTGCAATCCACATCCTTGCCAACATGAGCAGGCACGAAGTAGAGCTGTCTACTGTGGCCATCAATGCAGCTCTGAGTGTTTGTGGTCAGGCCAGGCAGTGGCAAATCGCAATGGCTCTGCTGCCTATGATAAAGCAGCACAGGCTAACACCAAGCTCTGCAACCTTTGGAGCTGCTGTCAATGCTTGCGGCCGCGTGCGGCTGTGGCGGCAAGTCTTAGCGATTCTCACATTGATGTGCAGCACTAGTTTGCAGGCGAACAGCTGGATTTTGCACGGAGCAGCTTGGGCTTGTAATCGTGCCCGGCATTGGGAACATGCCGCCCAGCTCCAGACAGCACCACTGGTGGATTGGCAAGTAGCCTTGGACCTTTTTGCAAGGAAGACGTTTTGCAATGATGCTTTGCGTGCATTGTGCAGGCTGGGTAAGCCCAGCTTGTGTTTAAGGCTACTAGGCAATGCAGAGTCCCGCTTTGCGGTCCATGCGGCCAACTCACCCAACCTCATCTCTCTGGTATCTGGATTGGAGGCCTCCCGCCTTTCGGCTTCAAATCCAACTCCCTTGGCAGTGCCGGTGGCACGTTCACTTGGAGCGGTGCTGAATCAGAGGCGGAGCACATGGGTCTTTGTGGATGATGCCATGGACTACGGCGGCAATGCTGTGTCAGCCATCGATTTTCTACATTCCATTCGCCCATGCTTGCCTTTCTTGCAGAGTTTTCATGGTAGCTTGTTCCGAGCCGTGGTTTCGGGCCTTTCCGCGTCACGAGACGGTGGGCGTTCCCTGCATCATGAGCATGTCCTCGAGCGACAGTTCTCCTTGGGTTCCTATTTCACACCGCCTGCGCTAGGGCAGTTGGGCTTGGTCTTCTGCAGAAAAACATCCGCAAGAACATGCACAAGTTGTGTTTTGATTCTGGCCTTGGGACAACATAAACCAGACAGCATGACAGTGCGGTTGGGTTTGGAGGCCATGCTGCGTCGCGCTCTCGAAGAGTCAGCACGAGAAGCTGGCGAGGACTGCTACGAGGCGACGTTTGCAGCTCTGTGCTAGCATTGTCATGTGGAGTGAGGCTGCATATTTCCAAGCCTGCCGGTACGACGCGGAGCCATGCACCCTAATTAGCCCCATACGCCTCACGTCTCGAAAGTGCTTCGGCTTTCGGGGTATTGGTCGGAACTGCAGCGATACGTTTGCTTCCAAACTTGTCATTGTTCTGCCTTCTGTGTTTTGAGAAGTACAGGCTGAGCTGCAGCGCATCTTAGAGGACCTGCACAGTACTCGTGGCACCCGGCGAATGTTTGCATACTGCCAAGCCCTTCAGCAAACAGTTTGCTGAAGGGCTTGGCAGTATTTGGCAGGTTGGCATTCTGGAATGCATCATCAGCTGGCTTTGCCCTGCAAAAGTGTCCCAACCGTTCTGCTCTGAAGGAGTCTGCTCGCGAAATGACTGCAAACGTGCTTCCTCCTGCAGGGCCCCAAGAACCAGCGATGCAACAGAGTCAGAATGAAAACTGAGACCGGGTTGACCATATTGTGTACTGGCACCGTCAACTAAGGACAATCTCTTGCGTCCGTGAGGCTCAGCACTGCAACATCAAGTTTCCAAGCTTGCTTTCACGGGATCGACGGTGGGGGGTAGGGATGCCAGAAACGAGGCAGTATGTAAGCTTGCGGTGACCTGACGGTTGTCCAACGTGAAATCGAGTTAAATAGAGAAATGGAGACAAAGCAAACCCGATGTACATTCAAAAAGATGGTCATTTGGGGCTTAGTGTTGGTTGTAGTATTTTTCAAGACCACCTTTGCCTGCAGAACCACTTTCGTAGCCATGGCATCCCTCCCCTCGCACCCCCCTCAGACCCCATGATGCTTGAATGAAGCATGCAAAGATGCTGGAAGAGTTAGCAAAGGATCAAGCTGAGGTTGCAGGAACCGAAAGGGACTTGCCTTGCTTGGCCTTGCTTGGCCTTTAGTGAACTTATGGCGAGGGTTGCGAAGACCGCTGTACAGTGACGCCTTCTGCACAAGATTCAGAAAAGCCAACTTGCGGGAGCTCTTGGAGTGAACGTGCAAGACGGGGCAGCACGACAAAGCACAGCAAAATGACTACAGACAACTAAATTGCCGCAAGGTGTGATGAGGCATAGGTGTGTGTGTGTGCCACAAGCGATCTTATGTGTGCGTGTGTGTGCGGCAGGTGCATGCACTTGTTTTTTGTTGTGTGTGTGTGTTTTTGTTTTTGGCTGTGTCTCTGTCTATGTCTCTGTCTCTGTCTCTGTCTGTGTGTGTGTGTGTGCCTGCGTGTGCTTGCCCGAGCGCTTCTTGCCCCGGTAACGACTGCATGGAATTACTACAGGGACGCACATGCCAACGGACTGAAGGTTATTGAGGATTCCTGTCACGATGCTGTGTCGTTGTGCTGGTCGTTTGGTCTCGTGCACCGTGTGTTCATTACATAGCTACATGAACTCGGCAGCGGTGATGCTGCAAGAATATGTGCGCACAGCAGATGGGCATGTTGAAGGAGCGGCGGACTTCCTAATGCCCAGAAGCTTCTAGCGTAATCCAGTCGGAAACTCCGGCGTGCCGAAACATGCGCCACTTGCCCCGCCTTAGCATGCGGATCGTGGCAATCATGGTCTGCGCTTCTGCCCGTCGCCGGCAACGAAGCACGCAAGCCGGCCTTGTGCTGAGGGCAAGCAGTTTGGTTGAGGCTGTTCGACCTCAATCGTCAAACGCTGCTTGAAACAAAGCGTTGCAAACATGTCAATTGAGCTTGGCGAAGTTGGAGTTGACGATGGTTGGCAGAAAGCCAACAGCACACAAATCCGCAACTGCGGCGAAACTCTTGCAGCTGTACTCGCTAAGTCGAAGCAGGTTCAAAAGACGTTCTTTTCCTTATGCACACTGGCATTGCAAAAGTGGAAACTTATTAGGCTTTGGAAGTGCCTGACATCTTGGCTTATCCTGAAGATCTGCATGTGCTGTCAGCCGCTGCATAGTGTGCTTCTGCGGACGGCATGTGCCACTCTGACGCAGCTGTCGGGCTCAGCTTTGCATCGCTTCTTCGCCAGAATGGTTCCAGCAGCGTAGTGTGCCCGAGGATTTGAAGCAGCCGAGGTCCCTCTCTGCATGCGGCACCACACTTTCCAGGCATTTGCCAGTGTGTGCAAACTCTTTGGCCCGAAGGTCATGAGCCGGACCATGCGACCCATCGATGTTCTTTGTGAGGAGGACCCCGCTGAGGAGTCCGCAGCCCCAGGCTAAGCAGCTAAGCCACCGCAAGCTAGGAGCGGCTGCGAAGACTGTCCGAGCGGATGGTCTACGACAGCAGCTCCTTGAAACCAACGAAGAGCAAAGAGCTTTCATAAACTCCTTTGCATGCCACGACATGCCCGCATGCTCGCATTGCATACGATCTTGCAAGGCGACGGCGCCGAGCATGCCCGTCAGAGGCGTGCCCGGACGCTTGTGGAGGAGATGAGCCTTCTGGGTTCGCGGCTACGATCGAAGTCTAATGAAGATCGTCGCTTCGATGCGGTCGAGGCCCTGGAAGCTGGTCTGGAGGCGAGAAGGAAGGCCAGCCAGGCCAGCTTGCTGGCGAAGGAGGGCGCTTCAGTTCCAGCTTCGGCACCCCCACAAGTGGCCAGCGATCTGCAGTCGGATCTCTCAGACGCACTGGAGCGGGTCTCCGTTCGCTCTGTAGTGGGACTCCGAGGTTTAGTCGAGGTTCCCAGGCCAGTCGAGGCTGTGGTTGTCGCCGTTCTGCAACTTGTGAACTGCGACTATGCTGGTGTTGATCTGGATCCCTCGCCTCCACCAACAACCTGGGAAGAAGCGCGTCGAGTACTCTTAAAGCCCGGCCACTTTGTGAGTGCTTTGCGGAAGTTTCCCTTTGCATTGCAGCGTGGGCAAATACTGGAGCGTGAGATAGCGCAAGCAGAGCAGGCCTGGAGCAACGTCCCAAGTGCAGGAGCAGGGCTTTCTCATGTTCATGAGGCTGCTCTCCACTTGCAGCTGGGATGGTCTTGGTGACACAAACATGTCCGGTGTTTTCGCACTATTGTAGCTTTTAGGATCGTTTACGTCTTGGTGCCGGGCTCCTGAAGCTGTCGAGGTATGACTGGCTGACGATTGCTTTAAGCTTCGCCAAAAGCATCAAAGCCGAAGCTGAGAGCGCCGAGCGACTTCCGGCCTACCCTCGCTCTGAACCTGGCTCTCCAGACTGGAAGGAGCCGATCGCCCCTTCGACTCAGCCTTCAATTGTCTCCACGATCGCGAAGAGTTCAGAGCGGCCTCCTGAGCCACAAGGGCGCGAGGTCCAGGTCCGCGACGCACGGAACGCATCGAAAACGCAGAAGAGGCAGGAGCTGGGAGGAGCTGGCAGGGCACGGTGATGGCAAGTCGGATTTCTCGTTTGCTGTGATGTTTCGGATGTCTGGGCAGGTCACCATCACCCAAACTGCCACACAAGCCATCCACTGCTACGACAGCCACAAACGACACAGCACGCCAGAAGCCCGGTGAGCAAGCCAAGTCTGACCACTCACCTGGTCACGCGATTCAGGCATCACTTGGTCAAAGACATCAACTTCTTCGACGGGGTCGATGAGTACCTCACCCGGCTCGTCGAGATCGGGCTTTAGCGCGCACTAGCCCTGGTAATGCGTGGACCTGCATTTCGGACTCTGCTGCTGTTCGATCTAAGTGGGAGAGCATGCAGGTCGTGGTCCGGGCTTGCAACTTGCAAGCCTACGCACACACGTTCCCGAGTGTCAGTCCCAGGCACGCATAGGCACGCCAAGGATTGCTGCCGCCTGTATCTGCCACTGGTACAGAGCTGGCAGGTACGAGTCCACGGAGAAGCAGCCCTTCACCAACATCCGGACTTTCAGCCGTTAAGCCGTCATCCACGAGCATCGCCGCTTGACAGGGATAGTCCGGAATGCACATGCGGGGCTGAAGGTCGGGTTTATTGACGAGCAATGCAGAGGTGCTTAGGCAAACGTGCAATTGAATTGCAAACACGAGGATTGGGAAGAAACTTCTCGTGTCATCCAACAGACCCAGTATTCTGCCCGTATGCCTTCTCCTCCTCCTCCCCTCTTTTTCTCATTTTATTCCCTCTCCCTCTTCCCCCTCGACAGGCTGTTTGTCTGTTTGTGTGCCAGTGGTGGTGCGGCACGTGAGTCTCCCAGGATGAGCACAGTCTTTCAGCGCCAAACCTCCGTCTTGACAGCAGGGTCGACAGACTTTAAGAAACACGGCCGTCATATAGATGTGGATGATGGTGAACAACCTGAACAAGGAAGCTTGCGGAATTAGCTGGAGCAGGCTGCGATACCAAGTAGCAGCTTCGACTTTTGCTTTCCCATGAGGCTGCGTCCTCTATGAGATCCCCGCAGCCCCGCACAAGGACACTCGGATCAGATGCATTGCAATTGGCTGAGGGGTTCATCGGTCGGGCAGCGAAACGTAGTGTTCTTGGCCAGAATGGATCACATGTCATGGTATTGCCTCGCAAGTATTCTTTGTGGTCGCCTGTCACGAGAGGCAAGCTATGCGCACGTCGACCTCGCCACAGCCAAAGCCAAAGGCCAAAGATGAGGCAGAGGCGCGAGAACGCACACATCATTTTTAGCGGTGTTGCCCCTACTTAAGCAGGCAAAGGGGTGTAGATTTGCAAGTTTGCACACTTGAAGCTGTGGGTCTTTGGACGTGCTAGAAAAGGGTGCACCTGCACCAGCGAAGGCCTTCTCGACCTACTCGACGATCCATATGTATCTGGGTGTTCAGGCTGCAGGCACTGAAACGATGTCGACGCAGCCTGGTTTGAGGATTGTCTTTCTGGGGTGCAGACAATGACAAACAGATCCAACCGACGAGACCCTTGACTGCCGATACATGCCGATAAGGCTCCATGACTCTTTACGGCGGAGAGTTTGGCGATAAGGCTTTTCGGCTCAGGCCTGTTATTCGACATCCGATCTTTGTCTCACCGTTCCCTAGCCCTCGCTGGTGCGTTCTCTACTGAGACATGCTTTGACGATGCTTGAATTTACCTTTGGTTAGCACATATCTCGCCCCCTGTATTTGTGGTAGATTTTGGAAGACTTCCAGAGAGAACACCTTGCTTCGGTTAGATTCCTATCCTGCTCCATCAATTTGGAACTTGCATTGTTCAGGCTGGTCAGCCTCGCGCAACCGGCGACATTGCACCCTTGAGTAGCAGCATCTTCGGCAGCACTCCACATTTGTAGCAGGCAATGACTTTGAAACTCTTTTGTCAGTAGCTTTTATCTGCTGATGTGCACTCAATATTTGTGCCATCCTACACCCGTCGAAACGTGGGTCATGTCATCCGCACCTTGTGCTCAATTCCCCAGCCCTCTCGAAACCTCTCGAACCGTGAACACTTTCCAGCGTGTGGGTTTTATAATCCTTCGGAAAGTTGGGAGCCGGACAAGCCAGGCCCGAACGAAAAGCATACCTGGTCGTTTGAGCCCTCACCCTATGCAGACAATATGAGGCTACATCTGATTGGTAAACTAAGCCTGATCACGCTGAGCCTTAAACGTGAACCTGGAAATAGCAAGAGTCATCAAGAGTCACCATTATTATGAGGGTCCCGATCCTGCCCGGCCAATGATGAGAATCCCCTGGCTCACGTGTGACCTTTCCGACACCAATGAAAGGGGTGAAAATCAGGCCAGATCTCATCGCTGCGCTCCGCAACTGGGTTGCCGACTGCAGAAGACTTTGCAGCGATGCGAAGTCGGTTGGACCAGGAGAAGAGGGAGGCGGTCCAGTCTGCACTGTGCAGAACACTGAGCTTCAGCATCCATGCCGGCAGGTCAGGCAGATCAAATCTTTGGAGTCGCAGCTGAAGTGGGGCCTACAGCGTGAAGAGCGACGGCAGACCGAGGAAGAACGGAGGGAAGAGGCGAGCAGTTGGTTTTCGCTTGCCATCTGCCGTTGCACATTGTATGGCAGGCCCGACTGATCATGGAATGGAGAGATCGTCAGGCCAAGGAGATGTGTCTTGGACTGGCCCGCTTCTGTAACGCTTCCCTTCCTTTCAAACTGTAGACTTCAAGGTATCTTCAGACTGGTATGTCGAATTGGAACTGTCATCTCCGAATGAGGCTTCACACTTTGTTCACGTTTCGCTCGCCAGATTTTGGGAGATGGGCTTCCATGCGGACGGAACACTGGATCACGCATTCGCATTTGTGCCGAGTTAGGCAGCTACGGTCTGCTAGCAAGGGGATCGTTCTTGTCGTTTGCATCCGTGAGGCAGCTGGCAGAAACCCATGTGCCATGTTCATATATAACGGCCCGGTTCAATTTTGCAGGGGCTGCTCATGGATGCACCCCGAATGCTGCTGGCTCGACTGCAGAACGTGGTGTCATTTGTGATGTCCCTGGCTCGAGGAAAGATTTTGTCGAGGAGAAGAGTCGAGAGCAGCGGGTGCAGGAGCTACTGCAATCCAAGGACAGGACCGCACAATCCATGGTTTCATGTTGGGGGCTCTGCGAAACCTCAACACGCAAGGAGTACCAGGTGTTCAAGCGCGAATGGAAGCAAGCCACGCGGAAAGATGAGATTGAACAGATCAAGGCTTGATGCTCTTGCCGCTGTGGGAACTGATTCGTCCACCATCTCCCACGTATTTTTTGCCTGTCACTACATGTCGAGGCAAGACACAGCATGTGCTCACAATGCTTCATGAGTAGATTGGACTTAGATGTTACGAGCATCGCGACATATCGTTGTGTTTCTTGATACTGGTGGTGCAGGCTCAGCTGGCCGAAGGCATGGACAACGCCCACTGGAAACTTGAGCTGCAGTTTCTCGAATGCAACGCAGGGTCCAGTGTAAGTGCTTAGCAATGCTTGTGGCATTCACGCCCCAGATGGCCTCACCACACCACCTTTGCAGCCCAGGCGGGCAGTGGAGCTGGACCGCCAGCTCGCTTTGCAGGAAACCATGGAGTCCCAGCAGGAGATGAAGGAGTCGCGCGCCAGATCTCAGACATCAGCGTTAAAATAGGATTTGATTTGTGTAGGAATGCAGACAGAGGTGATGACCCAAATTGCCCTGCTCTGCCATGACCTCTAGGTTCTGCTGCATCTGTCGAAATAAGTGGATTGCCGTTGCCATGCGGGAGCCAAAGAAAAGGTGGATAGCCGCCGAAGCAGAGCAAAATGACAACTAAGGTTACGAGAAAGGGAGCGGCAACACGAAAAAACTGTGCAGCTACAGGACTCAGGGGATACTCACTTTTCCCAGATCTTGCCTGCAAGCTATTGCATGTGGCCGCAGTCGGCACTTCTGCTGACATGGATTATCGTGCACAGGACAGAGCACACGACCTTGCCTTGGAGTACGCACATCAGGCCAGCTGAACATGCTCTGTGGTGATCTCACGTGCTTTTTCGGATTGAATGAGCTGTTTGGCTTCGCAGCTCGGTCAATCTTTTGCCATGATCTGCCCGTCGCATGAGATCTGACATGCAGGCTTCGCAGATCTCCTCAGAGAAAGAGGAGTCGGGACGTTTGAAGGAAGATTTATTCTGCCAGCTTGTTGGAACAAGCTTGACTGTTCTTTGTCCGTGGTGTCCTTGGTTGTTGGTGTTGTTGCTTCTTGGCAGCCCTTTGGTGCTGCTGCCTGGGTTGCTTATCTTGCGTGACGCCTGCAGTACCGTTCTATTGAAACGGTTGCACACCCAACGACGTTTCCAGGCAAGATTCTGGCTTGTTCGTAGCCCTCCTGAGCAGTTTTGCTTTCAGCGACGTCCTCATAGTGCCCGATAAACCACGTCTGGAGGGGGGGATTTCCCTGAGTCTCGGGACTGTGGCGCAGAAGAGGGGCCAGAGAGAGAAGAGGGGTTGGCCTTCGGGCCGGGGGGTTCGCCCCCAAACCCTAGATCCGCTAGCAAGCAAGCAAGCAAGCAAGCAAGCAAGCAAGCAAGAGAGAGAGGAGCAAGCAAGCAAGAAACATTTTGGCTCAAGATGCCTCAACGACTCCGCGAACTTCCTAGTCGACGCCGGCTCAAAGGGGGGAGCATCCAACCCGTGCCGTCGGAGGTGCTCACCCCGACCCCAGCCTTCCTTTAAACGTAGCGCCAGCTGGGGAAATAGGCGCCTGGAGCCATAAAGCTTCATCTTCGCTTTCGAGGGGGACTTCAACCACGCCTACATCGTGAAGTTCTTTCAGTTCCGCGCTTTCCGGTACCTTCCATTGCAGCAATAGCTTGGTTGCGTTCATGCCTCGGAAGACGACCTCGAACTCGGGATCTCCAGCGGTTCGTTTCTCTCCGCACCCCACGACAATGGAGGTGTCCGGGGTGCAGCTCGTCCGGCTGCTGTCTCCCGAAATGGCTCGGGTGATGAGTCCCGCCCAATGCGGTGACTGTTCTCGTCCTCCTCCGGCTCGGTTGCAGTCTAGTGGCGGCATCCCCTTTGCTCCTGATGAGGAGGATGATGCAGCTGTCTTCCTTGCCGTGGCAAGTCTAGTAAGTTACGCACTTCAGTAATCCCCATCTTGAGCTCCTGGTGGAACTTAAGTCTGCATGCTCTCCACGAGCTGACCGGGCTTGTTGGGTAGAGGCGAATCTGGTCAACGACGAGTTCTCGGGGTCATGTTCGCCAATGCATCGAAGGGTATGGCATGGTATGGCGCTCGGCCCATTTTTTCTCTAGGATGAGCTTGCGTGCTGCCAGGCATGTTGGAGGTACTGGGTCCCCCAGCAGCGGAAAATCTTGTTTGTTGTAAAAGAGCTTGCTGGTGCGGTCGAAGATGAGTTCCTCCCTTCCGAGTGCTTGGTGCCAAAATGTGCCAAATCGTTGAGGGCAGATTGTCTGTTCTGTTGGTTTCCTGTGCGCATGCATCCCCTCGCTGATGTAGACTCGAGGGCTCGTTCGATGTCTTAGAGGCAATTAAAGCGTTTGGCATGTTGGATGCCGCCCAAAGCTTCCGAATGCGTTCCAAGATGAAGCCGCTCCAGCATACCCCCCCCCCCCCATTCTGTGAAGGTACTCGGGCTGCACGCATGCTGCCCATGTGCTACGCATGCCATCCTTCTCCCGTCCGTCTGTTGAGGTGCAGCATTTGGTGCAGAGGATCAAATTGCATGGCTTGCTTGGGGGCATGATGATGAGAAGCCGCAGTCGACAATGCTACCTCAATGTGACGATCAGGGGGGAGACAGATGTGACCGCGTTCGACCACGTGAGCCAGATCATCCTCTGCCACAGCGGGGAAGAGGCAACAAAGGCGGAACCCCCGCACTACGGGCCCGACTACCTCAACGTGACGAATGGGGGAAAGACAAACATGACCGCACCCGACCAGGTGAGCCAAAACATCCTCCACCGCAGCGGCGAAGAGGCAACAAAGCAGGAGGCCTCAGATGCAAAGGCGATGAACCGAATGAAGCAGGAGGCCGCGGTGCGAGGGTGGTCCCGAAACAAACGTTTGAGTCTTTCCGCGCGTCCTGGTCCAGAACATGCCGTACCCATCATAATAGTTTTTGTTTGCGCATCGTCATCGTCGTTG
>CAJNJA010035308.1:0-29284 GCA_905231915.1 Symbiodinium necroappetens
AGACGGACAGACAGGCAGGCAGGCAGACAGACAGACAGACATACAACGCACACATGCACCACTGCATACATGCCTACAGGCATAGATAAGGCAATTACACCAACTTACACTAAATTGCTGCATTGCACTCGACTGCGCAAGAACGCACCCGCCGCACTGCACCTGCACTGCAATACAGCACAAAATATACACATAACATACCACACCGCACCATAATTCCATGTCATGCCATACCGCCATACCATACCATAACACAGAATAACATAACATATGGCCAAGAGGCTGAGATGCTCCAGGGAATCTTTCAGCGGGTGAGATGCCTTCCTGGAGACCCCGAGCCTTGGCTGCTCAAAACGGGGCCCTTTTCGGGGCGCTTTTTGTATCTTCCAATCTCCGGTCCAGGGCTCCCCAAGCCATTCTGGGACCACTCGCTGTCCACTGTCTTGGCATGCCTCAAGTCGGCGCTCGGTTGAGTGAGGAAGGTCCCCAAAACCAAAGCTTCCCGGCCAAGCAGCTCCAGATGCTGGCTGGCCCCGCTGCCACCGGACTCATGAAACTGTGCGTCGCCCTGCTCCTTGGGCTTGGTCTCCATGGCCACGCCTGTCGCGCCTTCACCTCGCCAGTAAGACAGAGTAGGGCACGGCTCATTTAGAGAAGGAACCTCTGCGAATCGAAAGCGAAAAAAAATGTGCAAGTTTGCAGCATTGCCACCGGCGCTCGGTCGCTTGCCGCTCGGTTTCGGGAGGCCGAAGCCCTTGGGTGGGGTGGCCTCTTCGAAGGTGGCATGAGCACTGTCGGTGTCGGGAAACGCTCCCAACAGCTGAGCCCGCAAGGCGTGCAGGGAGTCGTCGACGAGGAGGGCGAAGGCCTTTCACGGGTTGGCGAGGGCAGGGGCAAAAAAGAAGGATTTATCAGCCAGCCGCGGGCTGCGGGCTGTGAGGCTGTGAGCGGCCTGCTTCTTCATGGCCGTGGCCAGCACGAGACCGCTGGCGACTAAAGCAAGGACATGGCATCTCTTGCAAAAACTTGAGCTCAGAAGCGGCACACAGATCTTGTGAGGTCATGCAGCATCCGCGCAAGCAACAGCAGCAACAGAGCACCAACACTCCCGGCGAAAGCATCGCAGCAGACTCTACAGTATGGCGGTCTCTGGCAAACTACAAACACAATCTCTTGTGCGAAAAGAACGAGCGAGCAGCACGAGCGAGAGAGAGAGAGAGAGAGAGAAGGGACGACGCGCAATACAAAGGACTGCAGGAACGGAACCCCACCTCAAGCAGCACTGCAGAAGACTGTGCCAACGAGTGTTTTCACTTCGAGTTTTTTGGGACGGCCCTCTTTGGGGCCACCAAGCTTCGGATCACGCCCGCGTCCGCAGCGCACGACGTCTCTCCAGGCGGCTAGAGTCTAAACCCGCTGAGACGAGCCTTTGCTGTTCATCCTCAGCCTCGTTTTAGAGGGTGTCAGTCATCGATGCTGCAGAGTGACGTCGGCTCGATGAGCTGCGCAAACTCCTCGAAAGGCCGACTCGAGCCAGAGGCTCGTCGAAGAACTGCGGCAAAAGAGACACAAAATGCACGAAGGAGTGCTCTTTTGCAACAGATCATGCACTCCTGGTTGCAGAATCTGCCGACAATCTCCACGATGAGTAGTGCCTGCAAAAGCTCAACAGTAACAGCAGGAAGCTATGTAGAGCATGGCACAAGCACTGCTAAGCTGCTCTTCATACTCCGAATCCTTCGGAACTCGAGTGCCGAGGCGCGGTGGAGACCGCCATCACGCATCCTGCCAGAACGGACGACTCATCTTCTCTGGCTGCCCTCTTGCCGCACAGCAGCAGGGCATCACGAGACCCCAACTTGGAACAAGCCAAACACTTGCCAAGGAGGAACCTGTTTTGGCATGTCCAGAAAAGTCCCTGGGCTCATTGATTGGGACACCTCGAAGGTCGCAAACAGATGCCCCGGCTCTGCCTATCGACAGTACCGGCGGTGATTGCCGCCTCGCGCCCTCAGCCGCAGTTTGCCACGAAACACACAAGCTCGGTCATCAAAAATTCCTGCTGCCATCGCCAGCCGCCAGCCACCCTCACCATCATCATCGTCATCACCCTTTCAGAACACAAGGACCTGCTTCTCCCACCTTAGAGTCTGAGTACTGAACCTGAAGGTAGGCGTTGACGATGTAGTGCCCGAGCAAGGTGCAGCCGAAGCCTGCACAAGAGCCAGTAGCGAGAGACAGTGCGCACTGCAGTGATTTGAGGTTTAGTCAGCTGTAGGGTTTCGGGATCGAATCCAAAGTACAGTCCGGACCGTCAGCAACTCAAGGGGCACCTGCTTCGACGCCAACCTACAAAGACCAACCCTGAAGATTACCTGGAACCCTCAAGCTTAGACCCTGGCCCTGAAGGAGCCCAAAAACTGCTTGTTTTTTCCCCTCATGGGAAGCCAAAAGGGCCTGAGAAGTAACCCCCAAAGCACCTCCCGGCCCAATCCCTCCCCCCATGTCCCTAAACCCTCAACCCCTAAACCCCTGAACCCCTAAGCCCTACTCCCCGGCCAAGGGGCCCAGCATGAAGCACAAAGAGCCGTAGCTGGGCTCCAGAAGGCCGAAGACCTCCAAAAAACCCCCAAGCCCCTCAACAGCAGGGCACTTCTTGTTTTTTTTCTGGGGGGGGGGAGGGGTTTTGGGGGTTTAGGGGTTTGGGGTTTAGGGTTTAGGGGTTAGGGTTTGGGGTCTAGCTTCAAAACCAGCCGCTCGGACCAAGAAATGAAGAGAGTACAGTATAGTAAGAACAAGACTTGCAACCAACATCCGAAAGAACACCCTAGTAACAACATTAGTAGCAGTGACAGATAAAAATCTTCGTTACGGATTTAAGGCTTCCAGGGTTTCGTGTGTTGGGATTTCAGGGTTTGGGGTTTTTGCAAGACTTCCAAGTTGTAGGTTGTGACCCTTCTGCCGTTTGGATTCCACGGCCTCTGAAGTAGCCTCCGGAAAATGAACCTGACTCCCGACAAATGCCACGCTCACAAAGCCCCGATCAAATCCAGAATGAGCGCTTCAGGGTGCGGGTGTGTCGGTGTCATTGGTACAAGTTACGGATTCCTCCAATTTCTTTGGAACCTTCACTGCGACTCTTCGACCGCACATGATTGCCGCCTCGAACGACACGGCAGTCGCCATGGAGGTGAAAAGAATCCTGAGAGCGGCGCAGGCGTCGAGGAGAAAAGAAAGCAAGGAAGCAAGAATCCTGTTCAACTGCACGGACTCAGGCAGGCAAGGGTCATCGTAGCTGCAGTGGCCGATGCCACCTGAGGAGCCACCCCAAGCTCCAGCATCAAGGGCCTCGGACGAACACCCGCTGCTCGACGAACGATTCCTTGATTAATTGGGGTCGCTGTCTCCTTTGTTACCTAGGACCTAGGTTCCATCCTTCAAAAAAGTACCACAACCCTCTCTCCCTGTCTCTCGGAAGACTTCCGAGGCAGCCACCCCTTGATGATGCCACCTGGCGCAGGACTCAAGTTCGCAGAGGCTCTTGCTCTCAGCGCTCATGCCCGGAAGACCAAAGCAACGACGCAGCGCTACGAAAAAACAGCAACGATCCTGGGAAGACCCTGAAGGCTCAGAGTGGCGACACTAAACCCTAAAGCAGCTCTTTGCAAAGCTCCCGAACTTCTCCCAAAGCCCTCAGCCTCCCACGCCGAAGAGTCCGGCCAGGATCCCGGCCACACTGCAGAGCAGGGGGTACCTGAAAGGCTCTTACAAGTCTTGAGGTTTAGCGATCGTCACGACGCTTCATTTTTCCGCCTTTGGTGCTCTGTCTTGGTGCGTGGCTGCCGGGATTTTTCATCGGCAGACGAAAGAAAGCTGAAGCTGAAGCTGAGGGAGAAAAGCGTCCCAGCACAACAACCGGGCGGGCGGGTGGGCGTCTTGAGCAGCGGACATACAGCTATGCTCCTCCCGCTATTGTCAGCGATCGTCACGACGCTTCACTTTTCCGCCTTTGGTGCTCTGTCTTGGTGCGTGGCTGCCGGGATTTTTCATCGGCAGACGAAAGAAAGCTGAAGCTGAAGCTGAGGGAGAAAAGCGTCCCGTCCCAACCCCATTGCACCAAGAACTGAAGAAACACTAGCCACGGTTGAAGAGCAGAAACCACGCTGCCTGAGGGACTGCCGCTGCAGTCCACGCCTTGACTTGTTGTAGGACTGCAGGGAAGCTTCTCGCCGCTTGCACGACCAACAGTCTTGTAGAGTGGGGCAGCTCAGCAAAGAAAGTAGTAGCCGTGACTTCTTGCAAGTAAACTTCAATGGTCCTGTAGCTCAACCAGCGTCCTCGTCGACGAACCAGCTTTGGATCTTCGCTGAAGATCAAGAGAAAAGTAGCGCCACCTGGCCTGAAGGAGCCGAGGTCGATGGGGCGGTTCTCCCCAACGTGTTTTGGCACCTTTAGGCCTTTCAAAGCTGCGTCAAGCCTGCGTCGAAGAGTTTGTCCAGAACCAGGCCACAAACGCTCGTGAGGTTTGAGGTCTTTAAAAGCCAGGGCAATGAGCTCGATCAAGTCTGACCTGTCCACGCGGGCCGATTGGTGGCGAGCTGCTCTGAATCTCGTCTTCGGTTCGCGCAGCCTGAGCAAGACAAAAGCTTGAGTGTCCAGCACGTCAGACGGAAGGACCAGGTCTAAGCCGAGGTAATCTCGCCCATACGCAAAATGCCACCCCAAGCTAAAGCGAAAACACCAGCTTCCCGAAGCCAGCCCCAAACGAGGCACGTTGTCAAGAGGCCCAGAAGAAGCACAGCTGGTAGAGCAGTGTGGTGACTACTGGGTTCCTCAGCCAACCAAGCAAAAGCCAGGTCCCAGGCAGCTTGCACTTGCCTCCGAAGCACCGGTTTTATAGAGGTGATGGCATTCACAGTCTCTTCGAAATGCCAGTAGGGACGACCGGAACCGTAAAGGTCGCGGCCGTACTCTACCAGCAAGCCCACAAAAGCTTCGACGTCAAAAGGCTTGACTGCCAAAGCTGTCTCCAGCGTCTGTCCAGAAACCTCCAGGAGCCATTGCGAAAAAGCTGCGGTTCTAACAGCCCTGTTACCTGAAGTACGAGGGAGGACCTTACGACCCGAAGGGAGGCCTAAGGGGGACCGCCCGGCCAGGCGTGCAGCGTCGGCAGCATTGCGGGGCACTAAGAGCGGCATGCTCAGCGCAGCAAGAGGCAGCAGCAGAAGCCAGCAGAGAAGCTGCAAGGGTGAGGGGCAGGGTCCTTCACCAGGAAACCCCAGCGTCTTGTCGAACTGCAAGGGGGCGTGCTGGCCAGGCCTGACACAGCTAACACCTCCAATGCGTGAAGCAGAAGGAAACTCCCGCAGTGCATGGATCAAAGCCGACCGCTCCTCAGGCTTTCGGAAGAGAAGCAAAGTAAGCCGAACCCACCCAGACCTAGCCCTAGTTAAACCCCCTAAGGAGAAAACCCCGTCAGTGGCTCGGAAGTCGAGGCCTTGCAGGACACTTGAAGGTGAGGGTTCTGGCAGGTTGCTGTCACGAGTCGGAGCATCCGAAGCATTGAGCCTCGTGGGGGCGAAGTGAAGGGCCGGGTAAAGGGCGGCCCCTATCTGTAAGGCAGCAGACCTCCTCAAGGAGTGTCGAAGCAGACGGGCGGCAGACCGCCCCTTCACAAGAGCGCCCTTTGCAGCCGTGGAATCAACCAAGAGGGTGAAGCGTCGATCACCACCGCGAAGAGCCAACGTCCTGAGCACGTTCACGGCAGCATCAGTCTCTAGGCGATTGATGTGCACGGCCTTTTTCCAGACCCAGCTTCGCCCAACCTCCCAGCGAGAGTGCAGAAGGGTATCGTTGACACCGACATTCTCAAGGCCCTCTCGAGGCAGGTCCTCTGCAGGCACATGTGAAATGGCACTCAAGAAGACCTCAGCAAGGGCAGCAGCAAGCTTCGGAGTGCAGGCTGCCGTGGCCCTCTCAGCAGACCCTAGAGCGGGGGAGTGGCTAAGGTTTGAGGGGCAGGTACAGTGAGCTTGCAGAGAACTAACCCTAAGGTGACAACCTAAGAACCGAAAGCGCCTAGAGTAAGAAGACCCGAAGGCACAAGAAGCTGCAGAAGCACTGACGGCGCCGGGTAGGCTGGCGAAGGTCTTGAAGGCTGGCAGCCAGAACATCCTGCTCCGGAGCGGCTGCTCAAGTAAGGCAGGAACCTCGTAGCTGCGGCAGGTCCTCAAGATGATCATGGCAACACACGCGGTCCTATTACCCCTAAAGGTCCTAAGGTCATTCGGAGCAAAACCCCAAACCTGAGCAACTGACCGAAGAGCCGGGCGGGCAGCGATTGCAAACGAAGCGCAGGGAGGCGATAAGAAAACAGATCGCACCCTCCCGCTTTGCACTAGGAACAGAACCCACTCGACAACCCTGGAAGAGCTAAGGTCGAATTG
Organism: Symbiodinium necroappetens; assembly: GCA_905231915.1. Classification (NCBI taxonomy): domain Eukaryota; class Dinophyceae; order Suessiales; family Symbiodiniaceae; genus Symbiodinium; species Symbiodinium necroappetens. Next base: position 6,447 of record CAJNJA010035308.1, read on the forward strand.
CCGAGAAACCGAAAGGTCCAGTGATGCCCCGGGCGGCAAGAGCCGAAGAGACAGGGCCGCGGCCGCCAGAGACCTCGAGAAAGTCGTAGTACATCGCGAGGGGCTTGCTCAGACTCTCCTTCTCCGGAGCAGCAGCACCAGAGGGAACCGGAGAAGGGTCAGCAAGCAGCTCAGCACTGGCTTCGGCAGCAGTAGCGGCAGGAGCAAGAGGCTCAGAGCAGCCTTTCTTGTCAGCGGAACGCCAAAGAGCGGACGAAATGCGCTCACCGACAGAGGCCTCGCAGAAAGCCCCCTTTGAAAGGGAAGAGTCGGAGCAAAAGACAGACTCCTCAAAAGGCGTGGAGATGTCAGAGCACATCACAGGAGCGAGGGCCGACAGGAGAGCAAGGTCGGTAGCCTTTGTGGAAGACGATCCGGCTCTCTTTCCTTTGGCCGCCGAGGTTGTTCAGCAGTCCCGGGAGTGGCTTGCCCTTGGCATTGCAGAGCAGAGGTCAGGCTATCATACAGGTGTGTCGCAGGCCCCTCCGGCCGGCGCAGGCGCAAAGGCAAAGCGGCCAGCACCCAAGAGACATACGGTTGCAACTTTGGCCGCCCAGCAGGCTACACTTACCGACCTGATTGCTGCCCTTTCGGCCCAGGTGGAGTCCCTTTCAAAGCCGCCCCCAGGTGTTCCCCCGAAGACTGTTGCAGTCGCGCCGGCGCCCCCTCCTCCGAAGCATGGTGCCCTGTCTTTGCAGGCTCCTCTTTCAGAGGCGGCCCTTTTGAGTCATCCGACAAGGACAGCAAGGCCGACTGCCGAGGTTGCCGAAGCCCGCCAAGCCTTTCCTGGTTCTTCTGCAGGCGCGCCAGGCTCAGAGCTTCACGCTGTGGGGCCATCGGACAGCCTTGCACAGGCGATGCTTGTTCAGAGCCGTGCCCTCACGACCTTGGTTTCTCAGATGGCCGCCGGCTCTCACGATCCCATGTCTGCCCTGACCGAACAGGGCGCCACGGCAGGTCTTTCGACAAAGGGCTTCTTGGGCAGACAAAAGCTACAAGCAGACCTCGCCCAGCAGGACGGGTCTTTCTTCCGAGCAGTTGTTTCTTCCGCCGCCCGCCGGATGGACCCCTCCGCCATGACAATCCAGCCCAGCGACGCCGTCACTCGAGGCCTGACTTTGTGCCGCTACCTCGAGCGCTACGGGGGGTACCAGGGCCACCGGGAGTATGGACTTGTCCAGTGGACCCTAGCAAGGGCTTTGGACCAAGCCTCGGCGGGCTCACCACAGGGAGCCCTGGACACCATAGCATTGGCCATGGTCATGATCGAGCAGTGGACTTTGGATCAGAACAGGACCGAGCTGGGGTGGATACTTTCACTTCAGCCCGAGCCCCCCTCGGGCCTTTTTGTGAACAACCAGGCTTTGGCTACATCGGCTCTGCGCCCCTTCGCGAACTTGGCCGAGCAACGGTGGGTGGCCATCGCCCTTGCCTACGTCAAGGAGTTGGATGTTCTATCGACCAAGCGGCTCGAGATCGGGGGGGGAATGTTCAAAAACCTCGGGCGCCTGCTCCTTCCTTGACTTCCCAGCCGAAGGCGCCAGACCCGAAAAGCCAGACCGAGGAAAACCTTTCGAGAAAGCAGCTGCGAGCAAAGAAGTGGGCCGAAAGCAGGGCAAAGGCGAGCGCAAACCAGTGAAGGCCGGAGCTCCTTTTGGGTTTTCTGCCGACCCCCAGAGGTCCCCGACTCAAAATATCAGAGTTGCAGATACTGATATTTTGCTTTCTGTACCTTTCGGTGGCCATTTTCGCCCCCCGCCTGGTCTTACTCCTCCTTTGTCCTCGCTTGGTCTTGGGGACCCACGATCCCCTGCCTCTTCTTCTGTGAGTGTGCATGCTCTTGCTTCGGCAAGCTCGCGACCTGTTCCCTCGGATGCCTGTCTCTCTACTCGGCCTTCCCCCATCGGTCGGCAACCGCCTAGCGTTCGTGCAAAGGCCCCCTTGGTCGTGCCCGTGCGAAGCTCCACGAAGCAACCGGTGTTGAACCCGTCCAAGGATGCCTTGAATTCATTTTCTGCTGCGGCTCCGCATGCCAACTCCGAGATGCCTACGTTCCCTCGGGGTGCCGCCTCAGCAAAGGTCAGCTTTTGGTCCTGGGCTGCTAGTCTTCCTAGACTTTTGCTTGCCATGCGGACTGCTTTTGCGCGTTTTCTTTTACCGACTTTCAAGCTTAGCCTGGGAGCTGAAATTGCTCCCCCTACCGCCCTCTTTCCTATCCCGGTACCTTGCCCTGGATGTTTTGGTGCCGGTGTCCCGGTGTTCTCCTCCGTCGTAATCCTTCTTCGGCCTTGCGCGCGGTCCTGTTAGACAGGCTTCTTCATATCACTTGCATGGCCTTGAACTTCTTGCACTCTGACGGGAAACCTGTTCCTTTGGAGAGCCTCCGGAGGCAGCCCAACCAGGCGCAGCTGGACATGACCGGCCGCCTCAGGTCACTGCTTAGGGCGAGTTCCCGATGCCCTGAGGATCTTTCCTCTGTGTGCCGGCAGGCGAGGTGTGCATTCGGTTTCCCACCTTGCCTCGCTCCGTGACTTTCTTGGTCGCGTGGGCTTTGTTCCTTCTGCTTACCCTGGCGCAGCACGCTTCGAAGGTTACGCCGCCCCCTGTGTGGACGGGCCTCCTGCTCTTACCCCTTATCGGGACGTGTCACCCAGCCGGCTTTTGATTTCCGGCCGCGGCCACTGGGACATTCAGCCTTTTCTCAGCCCCGAGCTTTGGATGCCTTTTGTTGAGCCCCTCGTGCTCCGGACCATCCCTCCCAACAGCCTGCCTTTTCCCCACGCTCTCCTGGAACCTGCGGAGAGGACCGGGGAGCTCATGAAGCTGTGGGATTCAAGAGGTCTCCTTCGCCTACAGCCCGGGCCCTTTTCTTCTCGCGAGCTCTGCCGAGTTTTCGCGGCTTTTAAAAGCCCTGAGCACGATCGTATGATCGGAGATCGTCGTGGCCCCAATTCGCTTGAGGGCCGAGTGCCTGGCCCTAGCCTCCTTCTTCCGCCTGGACAGATGCTTGTTGAGCTTACTGCAAAGCGCGGCTGCCAAGTTGTGGTCGGATCGTCAACAGACAGATCTGACTTCTACCATCAGATCATGATCAGCAGGGAGAGAGCCAGGACTAACACCATAGGGCCTCCCCTCCTTCTGAGGGACTTAGCTGATACTAGAGCTCATGCTTTGTTCCTCGCTGACCTCGCTTCGGGCTGTTTTTCTGCCAAGGCGAAAGGGTGTGACGGCACCTGCCGCCCCCACGGAGGTGGTGCTCTCGACGACTGCCGGGTCTTCGGTTCATGGGCTTCGTTGTTTCAAGGTGATCATCTTGGAGTGGAATTCGCGACGCAGGCACACGAGCGATTGCTTGAGAGCCACGGGCTCCTAGATGCAGATCATCGTTTGTTGTCGAAGCGACCGGTGCATCATGAGGGCCCCTGGGAGGCCCTCGTGATAGACGATTTTTTCTCGATTTCTACGGCCAGCCTCTCCGACGTCCCTGCAGGCACCGGTCCCTCCGACTCCCTCCTTCAGACAGAGTCGGCCCGGAAGGTTCTTCAAGCCAAGGCTGCCTACGCCACCCACGACCTGAAAGGCTCCGATCACAAGGATGTTTTGGGATCTTTGACTTTTAAGGTGGCGGGCGCCTCTGTGGACTCGAGCCTTGCCACTGTCAGGGATGGTCACGTTCTCGTCTCAGCGCCAGTCGAAAAGAGATTGGCTTTGGCTTTTGTCTCGCTACAGGCTGCTCGTTTGCCTAGCATCTCCCGGGACCTAGCCTCTGGTTTGGCAGGCTGCTGGGTGTCAACGGTTCTCTTCCGTCGGTGCCTGATGTCCTGCTTTGACACGTTCTTCGCTCTTGGGAAAAGAGCCCCATCTGCTCCCACGGGTCAGTTTTCCGAAGTTGTTTCTCTGCCCAGGAAGGCCGCAGGCCCTGAAAACTCGGCCAAGTTTGGAGGGCCCAGAGCCTCGGAGAAACTCGCCGGTAAATCCACGACCAAGGCCTGCACCGTAGAAGGGGGAACGGGAGCAATCCACTCGCCGGCTTCTGAAAGGGAGACGGCAGCGACGTGCACCACCGAGGAAGGACCAAAACCTTCTGGCTCCTGGTTCTGCTGGCCTCGCTCTACCTCTTCCTCCGGCAAGAAATCCAAAGGGAGGCAAAGGAGGAAGCCTCGCTCGCGTTTCATCACAACATAAGCAATGCAGACCTGAGCCTCCTGACCAGCATCCGGAAGGGGCCAAGAGAACTCGACGAGCTCCACCTGTCCTGTCTCGGCAGCCACCAGCCGAGAGAACTCCATTACCTCGACGGGAAGGCCAAGCCCGCCCCTGCAAAGTAGATGCGGGTCTCGCTTTCACTCGGGAAGGCGTGGGAGATCGAAGTCCCCCCGGGGAGCCGGCCAACCAGGGCCGAGTAGGCAGAAAAGTTGCGGACAACAACAGGGCCCAAGAAGTCAGGGCCCTCAGCACGTAGGACCGCGTAATAGCGGTTCTGCAGCCCGGTCGCGGGCGACGCCTCGGGGCACCGAGAACGTCCAGCTAAAACCTCAGCTGCCCAAAATCCAGCCTTCCAGGCTCTTTCGGCCCTTTGCTCACCAGTCAAGAGGCCACCTCGAAGATGACGACACAGATCTCGCAAATGAAGAGGCAGAGGGGGGGCTGTTTGAGGATAGCCTTCTGGTCCGGAGACCTGCAAGGGATACTCTGGCACTCGCGAAGGAGAGGAAGATGGCTGCAGGATCGGACGATGCGACAGGGGGGCCGGAGGAAGCGAGCCTCGGCCTGCTCCAAGGCTGGAGCCGCGCGGAGATGCACCACACGGAGAGGAAAGGACCCTGGAGGAAGTCGAGGGCCCGGGGGCCAGCAAGGAACGCACAGAAGGGGCCGAAGCACGAGGAGAGGGGGTTGCAGGAGCCGGGCTGGCCAAAAGCAAGGAGCTGGCCGCGGCAGCACGGGTAACCCTAGGGTCGAAACCACTATCTTCCCCCCTAGGACTAGCTTCACCCACTAGAACAAAGGAGTCGGGCGACTCCGACCTCTGAAGCTGGGCCTCTGGCGGAGAGGCTGAACGCAAAGTGGCAGGCCTAGCACGCCGAACCGAAATAGTTAGGTCACCAAAGGCAATACTAAGCTCCTCCTCACTCATGCAAGTAGCCTCGCAATCGAGGCTGAATGCGGCTCTCAGGCTCTGCACGCTGGGCTCTCCTGAGGGGAGAGTTCTCGGGCGCTTGGCTTGGTACCCTCGAAGGACTAGCCCTAGAACCTAAGAACCCAGGCACTAATAACCAGAAACACAAGGCTGCACCTGTCAGACAGCCCAGGAGGAAGGTCAGGCCCACGGCCGGCAAATCGAACTGGGTGCAATGCAAAGGACAGCGCAAGCCCCAAAGGTTAGTCCTAGTGCCCTCCAAGAAGAAACCCAGAACTTCAGAAAACAGGGGGGCTAGCATTCGAGCCGTTACGTCTTGAGCAGCGGACATACAGCTATGCTCCTCCCGCTATTGTCAGGGCTTTTCGGGTTAGGGGTTTAGGGGCTGTAGGGGCTTTAGGGGCTTTTGGGGGCTACTCGACGGGTCACGAGAAGGCGTAGTATCAGTATCAGGGTGGAGAACCAAAAGGCTCGCTGTACCAGGGTAGATCTTGGTGTTGCATGACTTTGCTCCAAGCCAGCGTGCTCCCGAACAAGCTTGTGATGATGTTGGGTTTCCCTAGAAGCTGTGACCGTATCAAAACCAATAAGAGGAGAAAAAAAAAACAACGAAAACCTCCTCCCCTCTCGGGCTCGGTTGCCGGATGGTCGTGGCCGACGTCCATCGTATCTCCGAGGCGGCGAACTCATGGCCATCCTGGACCAACGAGCTCAAATCATTGCTTGAGGTGTGCTGGGTTTCGAGCCCAGGGCTTAGGAGATGCTTGTTGTCTTTGGCTTTTGTACGGGCCCTGTACCGCACAGGGTGCTTTGGCAGAAAGCTTTGAAAAGATATCGTAGAGCCTAGAGACCCTGCAAGCACGGGATGCCCCCTTGCCACAGGCAGCTACATGCACCCCAAGCCCGACAGCCTGACTCCTAAGCTCTTCAAAAACAAAGACTCAGCCAGAGCTCTGCTGGAAGTCTCTGGAACCCCCTGCCTCCTCCTTGTCCAAGTTCTCGCTGATGAGCATATCTCTGAAGATAAGGCCTGGGCTCAAAAATGGTAGAAAAACGAAGGGGATGCAGAAATAAAGGGCAGCCTAGGAGCGGCGGGCAGCCCTTTTTCTGCTTACAGCTGAGGCCTCCCGGTTTCAAGCCTTCGAAGGTTCATTGTTTAGCGTTCGGGTGCCTTCATATCGGGTTTCAAAGTGTAGCAATGACCGGCTGGGCCCAGGCCGTGCTCTTTGAGACGAAGACCCGAGCTACCCGTTCTGGCAGCAGAAGATGCGACCGCTTCGAAGGGCTCGCAGAGAGAGACAGAACTCTGGGCCCCCGGGCCGAAGCCCAGCACCCAGGGAAGCTGCGCCCAGCTCAGGAGCCAAAAGCTCCCCGAGCCGCAGGCCACGCCTCTCTGTGTGGCTCTCTCCCTCTTTTTTGCGGGGAGAAGGGCGAGCGACTGTTTGGGGTTTCCACTTTGATTTTGAGCTTTTTGGGCATGCGGGGTACCTCAGAGTTCTTTAGGGGTGTCTCCGCGCCTACGACGGATCCAGCTCCACCGCCTTTGAGAACGGTCAAGACCTGTCAGCTCTCTTCGGAGTCGCCGTTGCGTGGGATCTCTCTGCTGAGCAGCCAGCCACGCAGCCCAAAAAGCAGCAGACGAGCAGGCAGACCTGCTCTGCAGCTTCGCGGCTTCGGGCCCTGGCATTACTGGGGGCCGTGCCGGCACAGGTCCAAGCCTTCAGCCAGGGCGTCCCCGCTCCCACCGTCCGCAGGCGCGTGTCGCCCACGAGGTTCCGGGACCTGAGATCCGCAGAAACCCGCGACACCATGCGCTCTGGGCCACCGCTCCGGGCACTGAGCAGCTCACTCTTTGGGCTCCTCCTCGCCCTCGCTCAAGGCCTCCTCTGCCAGGCCAGCGCGGAGAGTCCACTTAAAAGCAGTCAGAGAGGAGGACTCCTCCCCCGGTTTGCCCCCCGAAAGCATTCCTCCCCCAATCCGCGGCCGCGCCTCGGAGGCCAGGTCCTCGCTTTGCGGCACCGCCTGGAGCTCCGCGTCCTCTCAGCCCCGCGCTGCGGCTCGCTCCCCTCCCACTCCCGGCTCCTTCGCGGTCTCGTGCTGGAACATCTCCAGCCCCTTTATAAGGCGCTCAGCGGGGCTGCGAGTCTTTGGGGCTTCGAGTCTTTTGGGGATCTATGGCTTTGGGCCGCCGACGGTGCCTTCCGAGGTAAGATGCGGCGAACCACGGTTCTTCGTTAGGTTGCTTGGTGGCCGAGACCCTCGAAGCAACGAAGACCGCTGCCGTTCTTTGCAACCAAAGACACACGACGATTCAGTTTTAGCTTTTCTGCTGCGGGGTCAGGTTCTCGAAGGACAGTCTCGGACCGAATTTTGTCAGCATCACTGCACAGTACTCGTTATCAACCAGGGGGGCAGACCCGGAGCTCTAAACTCCAAGCCCTGCAACCAGCGGGGGCTCAGAATTCAGGGCTTCCGATCATTGAGTCCCATGCTTTTACTTACCACTCACTCACGTGTTTTTCAAAATCGAGTGAGCTTGTACCCGGTCAGGTTACACGAGAACAGGTTGGACCAGGCTTCTCACGACTAACTATTTCTGCTTGCTTGCAAGCACGTTGTCACGGTAGACTGTGCAACAGCTGATTGTGCGCCGATGCGATGCCGCCTAGGCAGGTGTGCACATGGACAAAGGAACGATGCACGTGGGTTTCTGTCCATCTGCACGCTACTCACGGACATCCATGCTTCGCCCTGAAGCGTAAGCCACAGCCAGAGTCCTGAGCTTAAGTGGGCAAAGTATAGGGGGGGTTTTCGGCCGGGTGCATTGGGCTCTTGCTGCCTTGCCCAGCGTGCGGAAAGACAAAAGCGCCAGCACGATGGCCAGAAATCCCTGAGCTGCCGAGATGACCAGGCAAGGTCCAAGGACTGCCATTTCCAGTGGGCAAGGATAATCTCTCGACTACTAGTATGTAACTATGGGGGAGTTGGGTTCCCATAGGCCCTAGGCTTCCTGAGAATGGCTCGTGTCCAGCATTCCTGCCCTGCTGCATTCCAGGCGTACCGTTCAGCTTTCCCCCGACTTTGAGCTCGCTGCCATCAGCACAAAATCCGCGAGGTACCTTGCAAGAGCTGAGGGCAAACAAAGCTAAAGGGAGCTTCTTTCCCGCAACCAATTCGCTGGCGTGGGTCAGTCTGGCCTACTACGCATGCAGCGGTAGTAAACAGCAAGACTCTACTCTGCTGTCATGTAATGTGCGGCGCTGTTTTCTATCTCATATACCCTCCTCGTTCGCACCTACTTATAACCGAACGGCTGTAGTAAACCGTAGCCGCAGCCATTTTGGCAAGATCGCCAGCTTACCTAGCCAAGCCATTAGTCCGAAATCTGAGCTGAGAACTTTGAAGCGAAAGAGCCAAGGACCGTCCCGGCCAGGGTGGCGGGCTCCTGGCGATCTTGATCCAAACTCTTGGGAAGCTGATGTAGACTCCGGTTAAAGATCTGAGTCCAAGGAGTTCGAGTTGAAGGCGTAGACCGTCCCAGCAAGCCTGAGCCCCCTGAAATTTCCGAAGCCTAACCCCCCGGAAAAAAACTCCATCATCACGATGATGTCCCAGTTGATCAACGCTCGGCCATTCCTCGGCAGGGCCAGGCTCCGGGGCACAGGTCTTGGCTACTGCCAGCAGAATGCCCTGTGATGCTTATTGTACTGCTTCACACCGTTACCTACTGGCCTTTAGAGTAGCAGGCCCCAAGCCATGACTGAAAAGCCAATATGAGAGAAACAGGCAGCCTAGCCGATGAAACAGGATGGTCACCGCCATCATAGCCAAAAGTACTGGTATGCCCAGCGTCTCGTCTGTCTTCGGGGCATTCAAAGCCGTGTTGGCGAAGGCCCCTGCATTGCCACTGGACCCAAAGCTTTTGGCACGAACTCAGCGTCGCAGACTCAACACATCATTTCTCTCAGTTTCAGCAGGAAGCGTCCTCCGAGAATCGTGAAGTTGGACAGGGCCACGGCATGCTTTGGCCCTTGCGAAGCCACAGGAATGCATGATCGCAGGAGCGAGCGAGCATTGAAGCACAACACCGAAAGCCCCTAAGTCATCCAGTCATGTTGGCTCTGGTGGCACCCGGACCACCATGTCCTCGTTTGGCTGAGTGCCGCGCGGAAACGCAAGAAGAGCATGTACAACGGTACCTTCGATATGCAGCGGATAGAAAGGCCAAGGCAAAACTCAAGCAGGGCGTGCAAGTATTCCGCCCCCGCCAACGCCGCCGCTTGCAGCCACCACGAGTCCTGCTTCGAGCATGGACATGGCTTGAAGTGCTGTGACACTGGTGCAAGAGACGAATGCCTCCCCCAGACCATGCTCCGTCAACAGCAGCTGGTAGAGGTGCTATGGCACATACAGACCGCAGCCAGACGACTTAAGATGTGAGGAGCATTCGCGGAGCTTAGCTTTTTCCCACTCCTGCAGATGCCTCTGGGAAGTCGAGTCAGGTGCTACGGCACCCCAGGCGGCGCATCGTCCGAGACGAGCATTTTGCTGCTTTGCATCGAGGAACAGCGAGAAGACCCTGGGAGGGATAAAACGGCAATTCCGAGGAACCTCTCACCGACTTGAAAAGCTGTACATCAAACAGGGAGATCATGCGTAAACACATGAGACTATATGAAGTATAAATCAGTATAAAGTCCCTCGAGGCACACTTCGCGTGGTCGGGGGTTCGGGCCGGCTTGCTGGGCCCGTCACTTGCAGAGTCCAAGCGATCCTGTAGCCAGGATAGTTCAGGAAGAACCTTGCTAGTCCATGAGCTTCTTCTCGAGGTGTTCAAGCTCTTTGGTCTTCTTCTCCAGCAGCTTGTCCACCACAAACTGCTTTAACTCCATCTTCGTCGTCTCGACTTCATTCATCTTCGTCTGCAAGAGGCGCTTGAGCTCTTCCACCTGGCTGCTGTCTTCAAGCTGCCTCAGCCTTTTCTCCACTCGCGACCCCAGCTCCGTCGTCTGCGCTTCTCCTTTCTCTGCTGCCTGTTTCAGCTCCTGCACGCTTGCTTGCTGCTGCACCACGATCTGCTGAAGCTCCTGAATCCGCTCTTGCTGCTGGGCGATCAGCTTCTTTTGGTCATCTCTTTCCTTCATATTCGCAAAGTCGGCCATGAGCTTCTTTAGCTCTCCCAGCTTCTCCTGCACCACAAGCTCGCCCTTGACGATCCACTGGTCTTCCTCCGTGCTCTGGACATCATCCAAATGCGCGATGAAGACGATGCAAGTGGCATCTTTCACGAACTCCAAGAGGTCGGGGGAGTACATCAGAATTACCGGGAGCAAGAAGAAGATGGTGCGGGCAAAAGCCTCGTTTGCCAGCCACGACATGAAGCAGCGCACTTTTGCAAAATGGTGTGGGCGCCGGAAGTCTTCATAGAAGTACGGATGCCAGAAGGGCTCCCATTCGGCGGCCAAGAAGGACTGCTCCCGCAGCCGCAACACCAAACCAACAACTGAGCCACAGACGTACATGAACAACTGCTGCTCTGTGATTTCCTTTTCAATAAGCTTCTCTTGGTGGTAAACCGTCAGCAGCAGGAACATGTACAGCATCACCTGGAGCACAAAAACGGTGACGCACTCGAAGAAGTTCCCCACATGCAGGTCGGTGTACACAGAGACTGGTTGCAGATGTTTGCGCTGTTCCGATTCCGACTGCTCCTTTGGCTTGTGCTGCAGCAATGCCAGCCCACCTTGGTATAGGCTGTAGACGAAAGCCTCCAGGACTGCAATGGCTGGCGAATGCTTCAAGGTGCTGTAGAAGAGGATGAACAAGGCAGCACTCTCCCAGAGAGTCGCCAATGTCAACATCATCTTTGTGGCCTGCACTACACCATGCTTCGACAATGTCTTCTGCATGTCCTGCGCGGTCTGCCCACAGAAGATGAGTCTCAGGCAGATGGTGCAACATCCTAGGAAGCATGCTGCAAAAGGAGTTGTGCCCAGCAGCACCAGTCCAATGATGGTTTGCTGATCATTGATCCAGTCCTCGCCATTGTAGTCCGACAATGATCCGGCCAGCCATAAAGACTCGAAAGTCCACGATGGCTCCGAAACTACTGGCTCCTCAACCTCAGTGAGCGTTGAAGTCGTGGATGCGGAGAGGGTCGATGTCGCAGTCGAGGTGGCCGATGATGTCGTTGAGGTCCGCGATGTGGTCACGGTCACAGAGGTGTCATTAGTGTCGTTGGCCCAATCGTCATTAGACAGAGACAGGGACGAAGAAGCTAAAGCATCGGCATGGCAAGCGCAGTGAATGATGGCAAAGGCGAGAAGGAGCATGCCACACAGAGACGTGCGTTGGACGTTGCGGTTCTTCCCACACTTGAACCCGACATGGAGGCACGAACAGTACCCGGCCCCCAAAGGAGGCCCCACAAATCAAAGAAGGGCAGCGCTGTCGTGAGGCCTGCCGCGGCCACGGCGAAGCAAAGGACATCTGCCTCGGAGGGCACAGGGCGATGCTGGCACGTGCGGAAGTCCAAGCATCGACAAACTTCGAAGCTCGAGGCTGCAGCCTTCAAGTCCCAGGTGCGAACCGATGCCTAGGCCCCGGGCGATGTCCGGAGGGAACAGCCCCTGAGCGCAGATTGCCCCGCAATCTACGTGTCCTATCCTCACAGTGCAGGTCACGGAGCCCGATTCCCCTGTTCCAGGCTTCTGATCAAAGATCCGAAGGCGCAGTTGGCAAGCACTCGCCCAAACCCAGAAGCCACGAAGCCCGGAGGCGGCTCGTGGTCGAGACAGTTGGTGCCTTGTGGTATGCGAACATGCTGTCGGCTGCCACCCACAATGTCCTGTCAACAGTGCAGCACTATGTATCACGTGAGATGCAGCACTGTGGGAACGTGGTAGCCCGCAGCCCTATATGAGGGCTCTCTTCATCCACTAGTATATATTTGTAGTCTATAGTGTATAGTATATATAGTGTAGTCTATAGTACTACAGCAACTCTCTGACTCTCTGCCTGCCCTCTGCCAGAGTGATGTTGCTTGCCGGCGCCGGCGTATAGGCCTGTGAAAAAACCCGGGGCCCCTGAAGGGCCTAGGGCATAGGGGCTAAGGTGTGCTGGGTACGAGTTGAGTCATTCGGATCCTGCTTTTCCTGCGGTTTTTTTTTGCGAAGCTGACGACAAGCATTGTGATGGCTCCCAGATCAAGACAAGGCCCATGCCTTCGTCAATCCGGCAGAGGCCTCTGAGCGTCACACACGCGGTCACCCGGCCCGGGGGAAAAAGGACACACACCCTCCAAAAAAGCAAAAAAAAATTAGAAGGAAGGTGGAAAGAAACGGTGTATGCCGTAGCAGCATCGGGGAGTTGGGCAATTCTGAGCGCCCGGCGCCAAGCGACAGCATACTGGCGAGCATCATGCCATATCTGCCCAAACACAGACAAGCGTGGCACGAGCACCTCTGGCCAGACTAGCAGCTAAGAGCTCCTGCAAGCAAGCATCGTCACAGATTCCAGCTGCCACAAGTGTCAGCCGCCATTTCGCGTGGATGCATGTGCAACAGCATTCTGTGACACCCACAGATGCAAGGGGCAAGCAGCTGAACTGTGGTCCAGTCTGCGTGGGTGTGTGGGTGTGTGTGTGTGTGACCATGCCTGTAGTGGCTGTGTGTGTGTGTGTGCATGCACATGCAAGATGCTCAAAGACACACAGCATAAACATGCAGAGCTGTCTCGGAGTCACCATGACTCACTGATCCAAACATGCGGGGAATCGGCATCGATGCAAGCAACTCTCGAAGTGGACCTGTACAAAGTCTTGACGCATTTGGCGACGAGCTAATAGCTGCCAATCCATGATTTGGGGCTGACAGTCGCTCGCATCATTCCATGATGATGGCGCTGGTGCTTGCGGTGTTGGTCATAGAGGGTGATGATGTTCCTGTGCCACTGTCGGTACCATGACTACTGAAATTGCTTTTACAATAGCGAACACTGCTATCAGTAGTCTTCTCTGTCTTAATATCCGGATACTTGCTACCTCTTCATGACAGCTGCTGCTTGTCCTGCATTGATTGTGATCGAGAACCACAACTATTCCTCGTCGCCACCAACTTGCAAGGTTTTGTAGCGACGTCACTGCATGGGGTGGCCGTCATCAGTAGCATCAGCACTATACACAGCAGAACCATAATCATCATCTTCTTCTTCATCTTCATCTATCATCACCTTGATCACCACCATCGGTTACTACAGTTCATCTCCCATCATCAAAACAAACAGGCCTTAGTTGATGCCGAATGCCAGGCATTCTACTTTGTCGCCTTTTTTCCTTTCCGAACGTGGCTGCTGCGGCCAGGACAACGCGGTCAGCGCATGGAGTGTTACACTCCAGGATGAGGCACTAGAAACGATCATGTAAAGTAAAGCACCGTCAGCGGAGACATCGGTCGTTCATGGCTCCTGCCAAACATACAGAGAATCGCAGGTAGCATAGGCCAGGAGGCCTTCGGCAAAACCCAGCGCACCATGCACTGGTGTGCTCCCCACACTTTGAACCAAAGCATGCACACCGGTCACCGGATCCCTCGTCAAGTTTGCAGGGACCTCATCACCGATCAAGGCACCGTGCACCACATAAAGCTTCCCGTCGGCGCGCCCGACGTAAACGGCGCCATCTCCAGCGATGACCGGGGCACTCCACTGCGCAGGCAAGCAGAGCACACAGAGCAGCCGTTCTGAAACGCCTGGGTGTCTGTGGAAATAAGCCAGCCTTTCCTCATCCCCAGCGGCCAATGGAGGAGCGTAGGGTTCCGCATTGAACTGCCAGAGCAAAGCACCAGTCTCTGCCTCCAGGGCCAGCACACTTCCCGTGTCGACCTCCTCTTTCGGCCAGGCCCCAGCAGCCACCACGACAGCCAAAGCCTCGGAGCCCTTGACGTGACCGACAGCTGGGAAGGTGCAACAAGGATCCTTCAAAATCTGCTCCCAAAGCAGGTGCCCGGATGTCAGCGTGAAGGCACGAACGACGCCCGGGGTTCCCTGCATTCCATGCTCCATGTTGCTACCTCACAGCTTCAGGCGGCTGCAACAGGGAAACATGGGGTCTAGAGCCTAGAGTCTTTCTGTATAATATGAATCATGGACATTTGTTTGTTGAAGAACCAATACTGTACCGGGATGCAGGCATAAACCACGCCATTAGGACCGATGACGGCGCCCCCGTCGCTGTAGCTGTCGCTGATGTTCGAGTCCGCCTTCCAGAGGAGGGTGCCGTTGTGCAAACCGACCTGCGCAAGGCTACAGATACTAAGGCACGGTCAAGGGCTCTCGTAGTCCCGTAGTGTTGCCAATATCAGCCTAGGAATCTTGAGAGCGTAAGGCTTGGGAGCTAAGGGGTTCATCCAGGAACACATAACACCCAAAGACTCCAAGGCCAAGGCCAACAAGGCACTCGGTAGACGCTCCCATCCTGGCTCATGAAGACGAAGGTGTCATCGTTCGGGAAGAGGGGCGTGAAGTCCATCAAGACAGCATCGGACTCGAAGTCCCAAAGCTTCTCCCCGGTGTGCACTGCCAGGCCGAAGATCTGCGTGTTCCCCCAAGGCTCAGACGGCGCAGAGTCCGAGGAGCCTTTCCACCTGAAAAAGGGGACCCAGGAGACCCAAGTCTTTATAGGGGACCCAAGCCACTTCAGGCTTACACTTACGAAAACTGCCACCGAGCCATCGCAACCCCCACCTACTGGACGCAACGACGAAGACTCCGCCGAGTGCCGCCGGGTAGGCAGCATCCGCTCCAGCGTCGTCGGCCACATGCGTGACCCACAGCTCCTGCCCGGTGTGCCGGTCGACGGCGAAGACGTTTCCTGGCACGCAACCCGAACCTGGCCCTTATCATCCTATCAACCTCATCCTCGTCGTCATCGCTGGCATTCTCAGTCGTCATCTTGGCTATCGTCATCACCACCATCACCATCATCAGCAGCAGCAGCCCAAAAAGCTGCAGAATGGCATTGCCTTTTGCGAGCCCGGTGCCTTCGGTAGTCGAGCTCAAGAGCATGTCGCCAGTGAGATAAGGCTCGTTGGCAGATTTTCCAGGGGTCCTATAGTGCCAAAGCACATTGCCGGACGGTGAGAACTTCCAGAGACCATGCTCCGTCATCAGGTACATGCACCTTTCCTTGTCGATCACAGGTCCACCTGAGTCGGGGCAGCCCATGCAACAGGCACGGCAAACGTCAAGGATCTAATGGGATTTTCCGCTGCCTATGACTGCAAACGATCAGGGAGTTTAAAATCAAAATATTCAATCTTACCCAACACATCGCCGCCAGCGATGGCACAGCTGCGACAGTGATACAAAAAAGGGGCGGAGCTGGAAATTGTCTGAGTCCCTCTGAAACCGTTGTGATACGATAGGCGTAGTGCACTGTGGTGATCTGAGGCGGACAGCGTGGCCCTGCTCAGACTTTTTTTTCGGGTTTGAACATGAGCACGGGACTGTGGGGGCGGCAATTCCATCCGAAAACAACCTCAACAACCGCGCGGGACTGTGCCGGCACGATTCGTGAATCCACTGCAGCGCGGTGGCAAGGAACTGTACTTATACTTCAGTTCAAGCACGTCCAGATCGAGCAAATTAACCGAAATTTCTTGAAATCGAGCACTGTTTAGGGACAAGCCGTGCTACGACGGCCCACGGCTCCCCAAACATCTAGAAAGATGTAGACCCCTCGTGCCTCCCACCATGTCCTCCCAGCGACCGGCTGGGTTGTGCCAGCTCCAGTTTGCCCTTTTGCCACCTGGCCTGAGCGGCGCGGGGAGGCCTGGGGACTGGGGAGAGACACAAAAGCCAGGGTACAAGCGGGATTGCACGTCGGTGGTCCCTCTTTGCCCCGGCACCTGAGGGTCAAAATCTCAGCAATGACTTTCCACGACCTTCCACCCCCGCACCTTGCCCCTGGCATGTGGCCAGGGATGCTCGTCTGCAGCACGCTGGGCTTCGGAATGTAGGGAGAGGCCAACCTCGCCAGCAGGCAAACTGCTGAAGACTCGCAGAGTGTCCCTATGCGCAGGCCCTGCATGGATGGTAAACCGAACAATAACAATAACAATAACAATAACAATAACAATAACAATAATAGCAAAAATAATAACAGTAATAATAATAGTAATAGCAATAGTAATAATAATAATGATAATAATAAGCCTGGAGAAGGTCCCCACAGCTGCCCGGCTCGCACGCTCGCGCGACGGGCAGCAGCAAACAGCTGACACTGATGATCAGGAGCTCCATGGCAGAGGCAATCGCAGCTTTCCAAACCAAGAAATACTTGCTGACAACAAAGAAGCCGATGAAGGATGTCCACACTGGAAAGGATCTTATCAGCCATGGGTTCATTTACGGATGCCTCGGGGGTTGTCGAGGCTAGTGTGCAGCGGAATCAACTGACGTCTGCATGACCTCCGAAACGATCAACCATCGAAACGTAAGCTGAAACTCCGACCAAACCACCTGGTTGAACTGAACTTCATGCCCTGTACTTACAACTCACAACTGTCTAAGGTACTGTAGAACATGCGTTTAAAGTTTCTGGTGCCATAGGCTATAGGATTGCAGAATGTGAGGTGCAGCAGGCCGACGGGTTTTTCACAAGTTTGGCGGCTTGGCAGATCGAGGCTACCTCATGGCTTCTTCGGGGCTTGCCTTGGGGACTTGAAGAACAGCTGTATGCACGAAGTCGAACGCCCCTTTTTATGACTCATGATCGTAGACGAATTACTGTAGCTGTTGCTGCCGGCAGATGGCGGCATTCATACTTCATGCAGCTGGTCTGTACCAAAACCGTTCCGCAGCGGGAAATCCGCTGATCCACGGCGGAAGGCTGTTGGGCTAGCTTGAAACCACAGATGTGGGACTGGACCGGAGGTATTCCGGAACGTCCGCCAAGCTCACACGCTGAAAATCAGCCCCACACACCTCGCGCCGCCAGAGGCGCTGGCGGCCACTTGTGGCTGCTGCCAAGCCAATTGCGACATGTTCCGAGAATGTGACTACGTTCTGCGGCACCGGCAACTGCTTAAGCAGCTCTTGTGCGAAAGGGCTGTGATCCTCACCATCTCGTGCCGGGCACGACGGATCGCAGCAGTAAATGAAGCACATAAACGCTCGGTCACGAGCACGCCTCTGAGTCCTGGACACCTCACAATGGCTCACAAAGCAGCCCAAGGTTTCCTCGACACTAGGAGTGCGGCAGCAATCGGCCAAGACGACGACATAGAGGCGGCGCACCTCTGATGCGCACCCGAACCACTGAAGAGCATCTCCCTTCAAATGGAGATCCTGCACCTTGCTACATACATCCACCATGTTGAGATGGCCAGACATGTCACCACTGCAAGCATCCTCGGCGGCCCACATCAGCGCACCTTGCATTTCCACTGCGTGTCCCGCATAGTACATCACCAGAAGCGCGCCCGTTGTGCCTGCGAGGCCCTGAATTGCCTGCTGCAAAGCGAGCACCATGCGGGTGACTGTCTCGCCGTGGACGTGGATGACCGTGTAGCCAAGGTCGCGAAATTTGTCTGCCATCGCTTCACCGTCATTGTGTGGAGTTTTAAGCTCCGGATAGAAAGCATAACTTTGGCAGGTGATAACAAGAGCGATCCGCTTTTCATGCTCCAAACGTGGCAATGCCAAAGCAACACTCCCATCACTAAGTAAGAGCGATGTGCTGCGACTGTTATCATCCCTGCGTTTGCGTCGACAGCACCGACGAAGTACCCAGGCAAGCACGCCGACGAAAAGCAACGATGCAAGCATCAATGCTGTCCGGTTCCTCGCATTCTCGGCTGTGTAAGCTTTGCAATCTGTCCGGCGGCAAACGCTTGTCTCACGTCCTTCAGGCATGCAGCATATACTTCGCGGAGTTGCCGCAGAACAATCGACTCCAAGTGAACTTGAAGAGGGGCAAGGGTCATAGCGACCACCAAGACCACAATCTTGCGAGGACAACTGACAAGGATCATGTTCCGACGGCGCATCAGTTTGTAAGCAACAAACTCTCTTGTTGGCAGAACTGCAATCAGTGCCTGTCTTGCCTGGACAGGGGACAAACTGCTGACAATTGTCAACTGCCGGGTGCTTCTTTGTGGGAGAGCTCTGGCAAACAGCATGAGGATCTTCGATGCAACAGCTAGCATTTGTGTTGCAATTGATGCCCGCACCATGAAAACAGCATCTGATGCCTGTCTGTCGCTCCTGCGAAGCAGCCTCTTCCAAGCAACACGGCAGCCGCTTATACTTGCCCCCCACTTGAGCAAGAAATAAGCTAGCCCCACACTTTCTTGGCATCCCGTGTGGAGTAGGTGAGCAACACCCATTGTCGCCACAAAGTCTCGCTGCTACAGGCCGGCCTTCGTGAAATGATGCAGAACAACAATGCCAAGCGCATGGCTTGTTGGCAGATCTGAAAATTTTGCATGTATAGTCAGGTGGCCTCGGGACCATCCTAGGATCGCAGCAACATCCGGGTTTAAAGCATTGATGACTTTCTGCAGCGCAACGCTGGGTGCAATCCAAATTCTCGCATGTGGCAGCCCCAGTGCCGTTGCAGGTGCCGCACCAACCCTTGCGATCGAATCCAGCAGGGCTGGGAAAATCGCTGAGGTTCACATGTGTGTGAGCCTTTGCGCGGATCGTGAATGCGATCATGGAATACCACAACAGTATCCACAGGTTGTGGGACCATGCCATGAAGGCAAACAAACAAGAGGACACCGATAGTCACTGACGGTGATCTACATGGTGCTTGATCCGCCTGTAAAACATTACAGCAGGATTGACTTGCGCGACACAGAAGAAATGGAGACTTGCCGTCAATGCATCATGATAAAAGCATCAAAGAAAAAACATGCAAGGCGGGCACGAAAGAACATCCAGAGAAAGACATCGTCATGGATCTACGCCCATCAGCAACGCACAAATGTTCTGCGCAAGTGCAAAGTTTGAATTGTCAATCACTGCTCGGCCACTGAGGCACTCATACTACATCCAGTAAACAGGCCTCCCAAAGCGGTGCACGCAAGGCACCCGCGGAGGCCGTCCGAGCCGACCCGCCCAGCACCTGTGTTGGGGGCACAGCAGTGCCACCAAAAGGGCTCTACACAGCAGCAGCAGCAGCTGCGGCATCAGGATGCTTCCATTGCGCGGAAAGTTCCAGGGTCTCTATGAGGGTTCACTACGATGGTTGGGGTGTTGAAGAGCACCAACAGAGGTCAGATGGATTGGAAATGTGGAAGATCTTTCTTCTGGAAACTTGGAGTTGGTGAGATTGACGGCTATGACCATGTCGAGATTGTGTACTGAGAGTGGCATAGGCCTGAGACGTGTGTCACCACGAACTCTTGGATTCACCTTAATAGAATCCGGGACATCCTGTTTGAAAGACAGGTATGCATGAAGCGTTCATGATCAGAGACCTTTTTTGTTTATTTGTTTGTTTGTTTTGTTGCGTTTTTCGCTTGTTTGGTGGCGAGTACGCACCACGGGTATGTGGCGAATCGGAACCTACTTGAGCATGCGATAGAGTTTGAACAGATTTATAGGGAGGAAGGCAAAACTAGATTGCAAGAAGAGTCGTAAGAAGAACGTACTTCCGAACGCAGGAGAGCGAGTGGAGACTGCAGGCACAGGCTGGGCGGCTCCAAAGGCTCCCTCGCAGCCCTCGAGCTGGATGTACGATCAACAACAAGTGAGAACAACACACCTTGGAGTTCCGGCGCAGCTGCTGCGCCGCTGCGCTAGCAATCGCAGTGACTTACAGCAGACATGCCCTGCTAAACAGGCAATTTCGAGGCCAGCTTCATCTCGAGAGAGATGCCCCGGGCAAACCAGCATGCCGTCGGTCGTGCGGAAACACAGTGCAGTGAGCATGCGGGTTCCCAGTGAGCGTACAGCTTCCTACCCGTTGATCCGTGTGCCATTTCAGCACCCAGACCCCACACTGCCTCTGATGCTGGCTGTTGCCTAAAAGCTTGAGCTGAGTTGCAGCCCTTCCCAGAAACTTGATCCCTCTTCTGACGACATCTGACGTCTGTCCCAGCTGTGCCGATGGCGAGAACGGCAGCTGCCTGAAAGCTGCCCACAGCTTTGACAACAATAAGGCTCATATTTGAGCTTGAATAAGCTATGATCTCTGCTCTGGCGCCGGTGCCTGCGAGCTCTAGCTTGCAAGCAGAGGCGTGTGCCTTAAGCGGTCTTGACGATGCCCAGTTGCAGAGCTTGCTTCATCCCCAGTCAGAAGGATCTGTAGTGTCCCCTTCCTCAGGACGCTTGTCCGGCGCGCAGATCCGTTTGTAAAGGCCATCCGTCCCAAACGTGCTTGGCGGCGCAGGTAAGGGACCTTCTGTAGGACTGCAGAACTCCAACGAGACCAGCGCTGAGTTGATGCTTAAAGTTTTGAACAACAGGTGGACGAAGAGCATCAAAGACAGCGGTCATGGGTTGGCAGGTCCTAACATCCGGGCTCACGGCACCGAGTCGAGTGAGCCCTCACACACAGGCCGTTACGGGTCGGAGAAAGCAACTTCAGGGCGATGAGCACGTCAGTGGAAAACTAAAGCTGCGGGTCTGCCGGCAGGGCATAGGTATGGGATGTCATCCAGGACCGCAAGACTCCTCCGAGACCGGCTTCGATGCTCGCAAAGATTCCAAGTCTTGAACCTGATCGCAAGAGGCATGCTCGAGTGGAGATTGTCGCTTTTACTTGGAGAGGGAAGTCGGCGTTGCCGTCTGGGCTTTCACACCGCCACGCCGAGAGGCAGGGTGGAGTTTGCGCTGTTGAGCCGTGGGAGCTTGGGGTTCTTCCTTCTGCGCAATTGGAAGAGTGTGGCCGGACTAGGCAGAGCTAGGTGCATTCCTATGAGAGAGACGGGTCGGCTAAATGAATTCACTGCCTTCACAAAGTGCCTTTGCAAAGTCGCATCACTTGGTATCACAACTGGGTATCTTCACCCTAAACCCTAAACCCTAACCCCTTCATGCGGACGATTAGAAGGCGACGGGAAACATGACGACGGCGACGGAGCGACGGCGATGGCACGACCATGACCAGTGATAAAGGCACAGGGATTTAGTGTTTGGGGGGGCTGTTGCGGCTTAAGGGCTCAGGTTCGTGGCTTACTCTGGACGAGAGCACTCTTTCTTCAAGAGTCTTGATCTCGCTCTGCCCTGAGGAAGTGGTGCATCCTTAGAGGCTAAGCCCGAATACCGCAAGCACAGCCGTGATAGAACAGGGTCTGTCATTTTGGCTGTTTAACCGGACCGATGTAGATGCTGTTTAAATGGGGCTTCAAAGTCAGTTCAGGTACTGCACCCAGGCTACAAGCTGTCTCTGATGTAGGACATAGGGGAGAAGATGGACTGCACCACCCCATGTATAAGGAGTCGGCAGGTGCTGCGGGCTCACGGCACTGAGCCGACTGAGCCCTCGCACACAGGCCGTTACGGGTCGGAGAAAGCAACTTCAGGGCGATGAGCACGTCAGTGGAAAACCAAAGCTGCGGGTATGCGCCAGGGCATAGGTATGGGATGTCATCTAGGACCGCAAGACTCATCCGAGACCGGCGGCTGCTTCGATGCTCGCAAAGATTCCAAGTCTTAACCTGGCTGATCGCAAGAGGCATGCTTGAGTGGGCATTCCGGCTACACAAGAAACCATGGGGCCGAGTCTCGCTAGAGCCTCACATAGTGCGTTCCAGTACAACGAGCCGACCCGGGTGTCTAACGACACTGGAAGCAGGTGACATGCTCAATTCACATCCTCTTCCTTCTGGCCGGTTCTGGTGCTGCAGCATCTAAAATACGCTGTTGAGCCGTGACACCTTGCGGTCTGCCTCCTCTGATGCCACTGGCAGAGTGTGGCCGGACGGCTCTGGGAGAGAAAGGTCCCCAGAAAGCCAAAGCGGCTAGAGACGTGTCGTGTAAGCACCCTCAACCACACATTAGCCCTCTGGTTTGCAAAGGCCCCCAGCTTCGGAGGCAAAGGAAGAAAGAAAAGCTCTTTTTTGATTCCATCCATTTTCAATGCGGACAGCCTTGAAGGCAGGCAGCGGTGCCCTAGCTGCTGTCTAGCACCTGAGTGGCATCATTTTGTGTTAGCACTTGGCCAGCTCCGGATCAGGTGGAACGCTTGTTGCAACAGTCTTGCCGAAAAGCCATGAGAAAAGTTGGAAGCCGGCAGAAGCCTGCAAGGAAGCCTGCAAGGAAGCCTACAGGAAAGCCTGCATGTGCCTGGCGCAGCGCGAGGCCGCTTGCCTCCTTTTTTGGCACCTTCGGAAGTCTGAGCTATGGCAGCCGCGGACCTGGACACTCTGCGCAGATGCGGCGGCATCACGAGCTTGCTAGTCACGCACTGCTAGCAGCACCTGGCACTAACACACGGAAAAGCCCACAACAGAAAGGGGCCAGGGCCGCATCAACGAAAGCTGGTGGCAGCAATACATGGCGAGCTAGTGGCGGCAATACATGGCGAGGAGGCGCCGCTAAAGCCCTCTATGGAGACGAGTGCTCGGAGTGCAGGAGCTCTGCGAAAAGCACCGCACTGTTTATGGAGCATGGAAAGACAAGCCCAATGTGTGAAAGTTACTGTCTAAGACAT
>CAJNJA010035319.1:0-16617 GCA_905231915.1 Symbiodinium necroappetens
TAGGTGCCACCTTCTGGCAAGAAATCTGCAGGGACGTCGCCCCATGTGTAGAGGTTTGCTCCACCACTGGCTGGCTTCGAAGTACCATCATTGGCTACACCGGCCACAGGCAATTTTGCTCCGTCACAGTCTTCCGACATGGTGAGTGCTAGCCGGTGACCGTCTCGAAGATGAAACCCACTTAGTGGAACGGAACAAGCCTTGCCTGAAGTGCATCGAAACTGCTGGTCGCCCTGCGGACGAATGCACAAGTCTTCAATCCAGGAGCCGGGATTCTCTGTAGTGGATCCGGACCGGCAGGCTTGACAAGTTGCATCCGAGGCAGCACCAATGGCACCACTCCATGTCCCAGCTGTGCAGTTGCTACACGGCAGGTTGCCAATGCCACTCTTGTATTCACCTGCTGCACAAGGCGTGCAGACCTCATCCAACAGAAACGTTCCTGCGGCACACATGCAGTGAATGCGATCGCTGGCAACATCCACGAGCGTTGTTTGAGACGCTCCACACTTCTCCCGGTGCAAGCCTCCCATGCAAAAAAAGCCAAAGCCACAGGGCCCACATTGTGAGGGGCTGCTGGAAGTATTTATAAATCCCGGTGCGCATGTGCAGAAACTCGATGCCACGGCTCCGGCCTGCGATGTCGTGGAGCCATATGGACACATTCGGCACGTGGCTTCCTGCATATAATGTCCAGCCTCACACAGGCAATTCGAAAAATCACCTTGGCTGCATCAGAAAAGCCGGAGTCACAGTTACACATACTCTTTCCGTGGCTACAACTTCGGGCGTCCTGAGGAATGGGCTGGATCCAGCCACTGCAGTGCTCCCGGCTGGGCAGCTCTCAACACGGTGGCCATCGGGGCAAAACGAGTCTGCTGGGCAGATCACACACGAACCCCCAAACTCATGACGCCCTGGAGAACAGTGGACTTGCAATTGAAATGCCACCGCTTGGTAGTCCTCTGACGATGCACATGGACGACCTTGTGGGCACCAACACAACTGCAAAGTCTCTGGTACGCCATTCAGATGCAGCTCCCCCAGCTCCACCGTGAAGGCATCGATGGTACGATCGACGCGGCGAACAGCACTCTCGTGGCGAAAAGTCATGGATGCATTGGGGGATCCACACTGACTCACGGCGATCAGACTGTCATTCACCGACAAGCCCACGCCGCGCCAGGACGCAAAGACACAGGGCCGACCCATAAAGCAATGCAGAGTTTGGTTGGGATAGGGACCCTCACTGATGAAGAAGCCAAAGGCTGAGGTGAAGTCACTGGGCTGATCACATCGCGAAACATTAAGGAAACAGGAGCAGAACCTGTACCATCCAGGTTCTACGTGGAGGCGGCGCGAACCAGTCATGTCATCTATGAATGTGAAGCTCTGGCCATCCGAACTCACAGCTGAAGCCAGTGACTCTGAATCCAAGCATGATCGCTTCACAGAAATCCACACATCAGGAAGCGGGGCATCCATCACAAAAACGCAGTCTTGGCCTACAGGGCACTTCGCTACTGCTCGTGATTGCTCAGTCGAAGGGAACCGCCAGAGGTCGTCGAGATACGCTGCACCGAAGCCTCCAAATGTCATAAGCGCACTGGAAGCCTCGTCCCATACACCTCGTGGGTCTGAACGCGGGGAGGGGCCGACCGTCGTTGCAAGCTCTGACCAGGCGTCCGCCAGCAAGTCAAACCTGGGTAAGCGATCCGCGAGAGGGAGAGGCTGGAGCTTCGTGGGGCAACGGCACATGAAGATGCGTCCAGGCAGCCGGTACAGTTTGCCATCGTAGCTCAAGTCGCCA
Source organism: Symbiodinium necroappetens (assembly GCA_905231915.1). Taxonomy (NCBI): domain Eukaryota; class Dinophyceae; order Suessiales; family Symbiodiniaceae; genus Symbiodinium; species Symbiodinium necroappetens. Next base: position 1,811 of record CAJNJA010035319.1, read on the forward strand.
CTGACGTTTTGAACTCCAGCAAACGCGAGCATGGACATGGCACCCGGCTGCCAGACTGCCACATGTCGAGCCCTCGCAAACGGGCTCCCTGCGGGCAAGAGCTCCCACCACCGGTCCGCCCATGAGTCATACACGTGAAGGTCCTGTAAGTACGCACTGCCACTCCAGCCGGCGAAGACGAGCATGGACCTTGTCACCTGACTCGGCGACAACAAAAAAGAAGGACCAAGGACACCTAGCCACAGACCTAAGCAAGCATAGGCAAAGCGGAAGCACAGCATGTCGCGTCACCCGATCCCAGACCGCAGAGTGCCAACTCCTTGGCGCTGGGCCTGAAGCAGCGACGCTCCAGACCTCGGCCGAGGTCTGAGATTCACGACTCAGTTTCTGCGATTTAGTTAGGGCCCCAAGGTGTATGTTGGTTCCCGCCTCGTGGCTCAAACTGCACCTGACGAGATCACCCAAAGCTGTGCCATTCTCGCCTCCGAACACCAACATCGCACCAGAATCGACGTCCCAAACGGACGAGTGGTGGGCACGTGCTGCTGGCGTCATCTCGAACAGAAGCTGCCGCCAGGTCCCCACGGTGCCCAGCTCTGCCTGGTATTGCCAAAGTTCATCAAAGTGTCTACCGAGGTGGACACCTCCGAAAAGGAGCATCGATCGACTTCCGCCGTCCCACACGGCGGAGTGGCCTTGCCTGGCGGTCGTGTATGTGGTTAGTTACCCTGCAGGCAAACCCTGCGCTCTCTGTTGCCAATACCTTGAGAAAGACCTTCCAGTGCTCCCTGTGCTGCCTCCTCTTTCGCATTTCCGGGCACAACAATGGTGCAGCTATCAGGACGACTTACGGACAAGCAGCTCAAGGCACCATACACCGCGGACAGAGTCAACGTGGCAAGTTGTTGCGTTACGCTCCCTCTAGGGCAGTGGCCAGACCCTTGGGAGAGTTCACGTTTGAGAACTCTTGCGTCAGTGCAGGCCTCGTTGATGGACCACTGGCTGATAATAAGGTCCAGGCTCGGGAAGGCCAGTGATATTGCCAGAGGTCCTGAAAGTAATCGAAGCTTCGGCCAGCCTCCCCCCCAAAGATGAGAGCGGCTTGCTTCTCCGCATCCCAGACCATACTATGCCCATGCCGGGCCCTTGGCCCTGCAGCGGTGTAGTCGACCCAATCATCCCAGCTGCACTGCACTCCTGCTCGGAGGCTTGCCACTGGAGCATTTAACATGTTGCGCAAAAGACGCTTTACAGAATCAGGAATTGTACCCCTTAAGGGCATCACCCCTGATGCTGCCATCTGACGGTGCATGCGTTTGGTCCGCAGAACTCAAATCTTCGCGCCTGCGGCTTCCTGTGGCCTGCAGTCATGGATCTGCCATCCCCGGAATGAACAATCACCAAGACTCAGTTCTGTGCCATTGCAACTGATGTCATCGATAGCGAAGGCAGAATTGTTGAGCACGAAGAAGGAAGTCAAAGGTGTGCCCCCAGCCAGGCCCAAGTCCTGCCGCGACAACCGTTTGTTTTTGAGCACTAGAGAGAGAGGGGGCAAGGAAGGTTGTGAGGGTGGGTGCCACCGGGCAGAGCCTTAACGCTGTTGGACCTGACAAAGGCCCCAGATCGCCTATGTCACGCAGAAGTTTGGGATTTGTCAACCGATGTCAAGCGCAACTCCCACGGGCTCCTAACGAACTAGCTGCAGCTAGCTTTGGTGAATTTGAATGATGGGCTGACGTCCGGGTTTCCTCTCCAAACTGCCCGGAGTTCGGTCCCAAGCAAAAGTGGACTGTCCTTGCAAGCCACGATGGCCGCCGCCGCATCAAAGCCATCATCGCAAACCGGTGACCAAGTGCCCTCACGCAGCACTTCGAGGAAGCCCCAGGTCCTGGAGCCTCCCGACAAGCGAATGGACTCCAAGCCTTCGGCCCTTGGAGTCCGAGTCCTGAAAAGCCGGGGCACCACTGCTGCTCCATCCTCTGCCGACTCCTCGCCCACCGGCACCCCTAACTGGCCATAGAAATTCGCACCGAAGCAGGAGATGGCGCCTCCGCTCTGCACAAAGCAGCTGTGCCCATCGCCCATCGACAGGCTTTCCACCTTTCCAACGAGCACCTGTCCGGGGCTTTCGTAGACAGGGATTGCAGTGCCTCGCCCAAGCTCCCGATTGCTATTGCGACCCCAGCACAGGGTTCTCTCATTCTGCAAGATTGCGCAGGAATGATGCGGACCCACAAAGATCTGTGTCGTCGGAAAGCCGAGGTCAACATCCGCTGCCTCGTGGACCTCCCGACTCACGGTGTCACCAAGACCAAGCTGACCGTATGTATTGTCACCCCAACATCGCATGCGTCCGTCTGCCAGACGGACGCAAACATGCGCTGTGCCTGCTGCGATCTGCGTCGCCTCCAGCTCGAAGCCGATGGTCGGAAGCGAAGAAACGTTGCGGACAATTTCCATACTAGGGAGCTGCCGTCCCCAGCAAACCACCCCCTCAGAGGAAAGGGCGCATGAAGTGTAGGGACCCACGGTGACCTGGGTTGCTCTGAAACTGCCCAGATCCAAACCGGGCAGCGCATCTCCCATCTGCCAGCTCTGCTCTCCACGGTTCCTTGCAGTAGCCACAGGATGCCACAGGTAAAGAAAGCAAAAAGCAGGCTACATGAGCCACCGTCCTTCCTTCTCTAAGCTGAGGTCCCGGCATGCTGTCTCCTAAGCCCAGCTGCCCATCACCATTATACCCGAAGCACTTGATGGCACCGTCATAGAGTAGAACGCAGGTGTGCCAGGCGCCACAGGAAACCTGGCTCGCCTTTGTGCCATTGCCCAGATCGACAGCAGGCAGCCAGTCCCCCATCTCGTTGGGATCATCACCGAGGGTAGCCGTGGTTCCAGAACCTATCTGTCCATCAAAGTTCAACCCCCAACACTTCAGGGAGCCACCTTGAAGAACCGCGCAGGTGTGCCAAGCTCCGCCACAGGCCTGTAAGACCGTACCCCCAACGTCCACCACCGGCAGTTGCAGACCGACCTCTTCCTGGTCATCGCCTACGTCGTCGGAACTGCCATAGCCCAACTGCCCCTCGCTGTTCCTCCCAAAGCATTTGAGCTGTCCGAAAGCCAGAGCGCACTGATGATTGTGCCCAGCAACTAGGACCATGGCTGCCGGCATGGCATGCTCGTGAGAATACAGAATGACATCGTCAACTGCGATGTCGGAGGAACTGTAAGCGGGCATATAGCCCCTGAGGCGCACACGATTAACTGTTGCTGGCAAGCGCAGCTTGACTTGCTGCCAACCCACCCCTCGCTGGCCGACCTCGGACCAGCTCTCCTGCCAAAGGCCATTGCTCCACATCTCCACCCGCAGACTGGGTGCCCACCCTGACATCCAGAAGGCAAAGGCGAGGTAGGCCACGTCGGCACTTGGGAGAAGCGGACTTGTCAAGAGCACCTGCACAGGGACATGAGTGAGATGCTCAGAAAGGAGGCATGGCCTACGTTTCTTGTGAATTCACAAGGCACCTCTGTAGCTGTACCAGTCATCCAGTCCTGCCATGCAGAGGCGAATGCCTGGCCGTCTCGCTGCCAGCCCTCCTCTGTCCATTTGCAAAACCCTTCCTCGAAGTCGCACCCGGCATCCTCGAGGCTGTGTGCAAATTGCGCCGCTTCTAACTGGAAGGAGCGGATCTTCACCAGATCTGTCGTGCTGTTCATGGTCGCCAGCAGTCGCAGTGACTGTGTTTGCACCGAGATCGGGCCCGTGAGCTGCTGCCAGGAACCAAAGGAGGCGATAGCTGTGGTCTGGAGATGCGTCCAACCGTTCTCGGTGAGCTGCTGCACCTCCAGGGCTGCCGTGGGTCCCACCAGTTGGAAGCTGAGAAAAAACGCGGCCTCGGAACTCACGTTGCGGATCTGAGCACTGTCAAGTATAGCTGTATGGCTCTCGGCGCCCCTGGCTTCCAAACCGATGTGCACCACTCTCCACATGGCCCTGCTGGGACCAACAGTGCCGGGCTCTATGACAGGCTCTAACCAAAAGCTGTTGACCTGAAAGTCCTCACAAGCCAGGTCCTCCAGCGCGACAGCTGTGCGGAATGCCCGAACTGCCAAGTCTCCGGTTTTCCACGCTTCCAGGGATCCTTGAAAACGTAAGCCCGTGCTGGTGGAGGGGATATGTGCCGCGCCTTGATGCCAAGAATTCCCCCGACTGCCAAAGAGTGACCAGACAGCAGTCCAGTCCTGACCATCCCAAGCCTGTAGCTGCAAGCTGCCGAAGTCACTGTCCAGGCTGTACATGAGGTAGTCAAAATATATACCAGAGCCCCAGGAATAAGAGGGGCTCTGCAAATGGAATTCCTGCAGGGAACCACAGAGGCACTCAGGTGGATCGGCACGCCGCCCACAAGGCAGCAATTTCGAGTCACAGCACAGTTGTCTGGGGAATCACTTTAGTTCAGATGTTGTTAACTACACAGAACCTATGTAAGGGATCGCAAAATTGATCTAAATCAGTAGAACCCCTGTCACATGTTAAGCTACCGAAATAGTCTGGTGTCTTTCCGACCTGCGCTGCACGTGACAGTGCAGGGCTTCCAACTAGCCGGCGTCAGAGAAACCATCAGAAAGCACAGGAAAACTCTGAACGTTTGCATAGCTCAGGCCTTTGGATCGCCACGGTCGGTGACATACATCGCAGTCAAGTAGAACCCGTCATAAAATGTCTTGGTCCTGTGTATAAGAAAATAGGGTGTCTCGTCGAGCCACCTGTACCCGCTCGAATAGCACCAGCTTTGCCATGTTCCAGACAGTGGGGGCGTAACATCGTCGCTGTAAGCGAGGCTCCAATAGGTGCACCTTCCATCTCCGTCCAGATCTTGGGAAGCAGTGAGCGATGGAATGTTGTTGTCGAAAATCCACTGTGGCGAATCCCAGTTGCCATCACAGCTGGGGTCGTGGTACAAGTACAGGTTGTCAGATTGCTTGTAGTAGGCCCGTCCACTGCGTGTCTGACCCTGCAAATAGTACGTGCCATCTATGTTGTTGCTGCAGCTGTTGATATAGAACTCCAGGACCACTTCGCTGACCTCGCAGGCAGGCATGAACATGGATCCCATGACAGACATCCGAGAATAGACGCAGCCCGAACCTGGTCAACGGTGGCCGTGGATGTCCAGTTGCATGCAGCAGCCGGAGAGCTGCATTCAACGATGGGAACTGCCGCGGCTGCTTGCACCTTGTCTATTGCTATATCGCTCTCGAATCCTGTCCCGGTCATCCCCAGGAAGCGAAGTGCTTGTGCATCATCCGGCAGTCTCACGAGAGCATCATGCCATCTGTCGCCCTGGTTTCCGGATAGCGACCATACTGTGGTCCAAAGCATGCCGTGCCAGAATTGCAGTGTCAGCTGGCCCATGTGGAACCCGTACATGTGGTGGTGGAAATATACATATCTCGCTGCACCGTCACCCTTTCTGAAAATGGGACTTTCCAGCACAAACTCCTTTGCAGATCACAGGCACGACAAGCACGGCACAATGTTGCTGTTCCGGCTGCGCCGGTATTAACATGAGCCGTCTCAGTGAAGTACGCAGAAATGGCGGCACGACACAATACTTTCGGAATCTCCTTTACTCTTTAACATATTGCTTCCGGTTTGTTGGCAGATGTCTCGTAGGCCGCCTGCAGCAACAAAATGCATACGGACACTGGACAAGCAGCAAACCAACACGCCCACCCTAAGTTCAAGAGGAGAGGGTCCAAGATTTGGTGAAAGTGTGGCGCTGTAGCGATGTCGTATGATGTCAGCGATGCACTGATGATCTCAGCTCCTCCTTTGGATGTAAAACTGAGGCCATGAAGCTGTCAAAATCAAAAGTAGAACAGCATGTCTGTCGAAGTTCTACCAATCAAACGACATGTGTATCCATCATGGTGTGAAGTGTACACCGTGTACAACACCTGCCCACAGTCAATACCGACACATGGGCAGCATGGTCGGATGAGTGTGCGACATGTTCGACAAGTTCACGGAGTCTGAACCCGAATGATCTGGGCCCGCGGATTCAAGTCTGTGGGGGATGAGACTGAAAATTGGTTGGGGAACCACTGCTCTCTGAGACGCAGGGGACTGGGGAAACACAGGGTCAACTGTCGATGTGGTCGGGGCCGATGTGGTGACACTCTACTATAAGGGTTTCAACTGACCAGGAGCGTCGTGGCGACATCCACATTTTTTGGCTCAGAGGAATACCTGCAAACGAAGGTCCTGCAAGACTTTGGGGGACGTGATCAGTTGAAGCCTCATGAAGCTCTCAGGCGGAGCCCTGACATGAGCCCACGCAGGAGACCTCCTTCGCAACCTCGCTCCCTGGCCCCATCTCCGTCGCAATTCTCAGCGTGGATCTTTGTGCGAGCGAGTGCCCTTCAACCGATTCTGACCAATCCGACAACGGATTCTGCGGCCCTTGCATCAAAGCACGAGCCTCGCAGTATCAACAGCACTTGTCAGGTCAATCGTGGCTACAAAGCTTCTCATCCAAGGCATACTGTCTCACGCGTCTCTCCTGTACAAAGGTTGCACGCAGGTCCCGACCTGGCCGAAGCTACAGGACCACACGAAGGGATGTACGAAAAATACCCTGAAGATCGTATATGCTGCTACACACACTTACGAAATCAGGGATCTGCTACCAGTCCGCCCGATGCTCGCAAGCCAAGCCAGAGAAAGCGCAGAAAGCTGTGCTTTCTTGTGCACCCTCTTGTAAATCTCCATGCTTGGCCCCCCGCCTTGTTGGGATGATTCGGCAAAGTCGCCTCTACGTATATGTAGTGGGCACCATCGAATGCTCCTGAGGGTCCTGTGCCAGTGCTTGGTGTCGTGCCAGTTCTCCGCATCCAAGCCTCCACTGGTTAGACACTGCACTGCCCCGAGGAGCCGGCTGCATTTTGGAAAGATGCCGCTAGGAGATCAGAAAATGCCTGTTGTCACTCCAAGCCCTCGAGCTGAGCTTATTTACGATCTTCTTTTGTTCATGCGATCCTTTTCGGATTCAAGCTTAGGGTTCGTCCCCGGTTTTGGCACCCTAAATCTGAAGCAGAGGTCCCTAACCCTAAACCTTTTTGGCATGACAGCAAGCAAACCAATGGAAAGTGCGCGCCTGGTCGTTCATGGCTCTCCAGCTGCAAAAGTCGGCCTCAAAGCTGCAGGCCACCGTATCCTGGGCTATTGTTAAGGGATTTAATTTCAGTTGCCAGATCTATAGTAAATAATACGGTTTCTGGATACTGGTAACTTAAATCCCTTAACAAGAACCCAGTATCGTAGTTCGGCAATTCGGTGGGCGTTGAAGAGACATTGGACGTCTGCAGCGAATCTACAGCTAAAGCCACCGCCACCTCGCTTTCATAACCGTTCCTCGTGATCCCGAGGAAGCGCAATGCTTGCGCATCATCCGACAATCGTACGTCAGCTCGATTCCAGACACGGCCCTGGCCACCAGGCGGTGACCACACTGTGGTCCAGTTCGCGCCATCCCAAGATTGAAGCATCAAGCGGCCCATTTCCACCGTATAAATGACGTAGTGAAAATTTACGTGCCTCTCTTCGCTGTCACCTTTTGCGAACTCGGGGCTCTCAATTGCAAACACCTGCACATGAAGGGATGGGATGCATCTCACTGCACAACATATGTCGGCACGCTCATTTATGATGTTGTCTGTCTTTGTGCGTGGGTGTGTGCGGGTGTGTGTGCGAACGAATGTATGAAGAAGCATGTATGTATACATACACATAAACACGCACGCACGCACAGGCACACACGCACACACACACACACTTACTTTTTTTGCTTTGCAAGGATACGCATTGTCGGTTGGATTTAGTTATTCATTGGTGAAATATGATGAAGTTGGTAATGGTGATGATAACGAAAGTGAAAGTGCAATGACGCGTCGCGTCATTGCACTTATGAGATGAAGTTTTGTGCCAAATATGCCAGACCAAAAGAATGGCACACGAAAACAGGATGAGATGATTCGTGTGAAAGCACGGGTCCTGCCATCGCTGTGTGAGACGACAAAATCACGCTGCACGAAATGAGATGAAGATGAAAATGAGGATGAGGGTCCCGCCAGCTGCCCACGCAGGGGCCCAGGCGCACACCTATGCGGGTACGTTTGCCTCGGGTGCAGGGGAGAGCGTCGTTGGACGGAGCTCCCCTGCACCCTCTCGGCCCCCTGCAGAAAGATGGAGAATGACCTCCTCTAGTCCATGAACGTGGAACGTTCACGCACATTGCCCCTGGTTTGGGGCGCAGAAAGCCAAGGGGGATTGGTGCTGAAGCACTAGCAGCTAGCACTTTACTGCAAGACACTTTACCGCGATAGACCTCATGGCGGATGCCCATGCGCTCCTGTGCGCAGGCAGAATAGTCGCAGGCAGAATAGTGAAGAATCATGGAAGTACGAATAGGCGAGACAGACTAGCCGGCGGAGGTAGCAGCTCGCGCACCGAACAGTCAGCTGCATTGGCAGAGGACGTCCGGTGCAAAATCACTCATGTCCCACCCTGTTCGCGGCTGAGAAGGGTCCCATACACTCAGATGAAGGTACCTTAAGCCTCGAATCGGGTGACCCAAATACCTATAGCGAGAACAGAGGTGAAGGGAAGAGCGAGAGAGAGGGAGAGAGAGAGAGAGCAAAAGAAAAAACAGCCCGAAAGGCGTGAAACGCTCGATCCCATTCAACGAGGACTTCTTCCGATGGAGACCACCACGGCGCCGTCACGGAAAGCCGTTGTAGACACACTTTGAAAGGATACACATTGCCGGTTGGATTTAGTTATTCACTGGTGAAATATGATGAAGTTGGTAATGGTGATGATAACGAAAGTGAAAGTGCAATGACGCGTCGTGTCATTGCACTTATGAGATGAAAGTTTTGTGCCAAGTATGCCAGACCAACGGAATGGCAAATGAAAACAGGATGAGATATCCTCGCTGTGTGAGACGACAGAATCATGCAGCACGAAATGAGATGAATATGAAAATTTGAGGATGAGCGTCCCGCCAGCTGCCCACGCCGGGGCCCAGGCGCGGATCTATGCAGGTACGTTGTTTGCCTAGGGTGCAGAGGAGAGCTTCGTTGGACGGAGCTCCCCTGCACCCTCTCCGTCCCCCTGCAAAAAGATGGAGAGCGACCGCCCTTTGTCCGTGAACGAGGACTGTTCACACAAACACACACACACACACATCGGTATAAACATGCATACATGCACGCATGCAGGCGTACGTTTTCAAGGAGCCTTCCGCTCCACACACTCAGAGAGGGAGGTCAACAGTGCAGGCCAAGAGGTCCAGCCACCCCCGGTTTCTGGAAAACCACACGGTTTCAGAGCAGCCGAGCTGATACGCAAACGAGGCCCAGTGGGAGGTACAAGGCAAGGGGCGGGGTGAAGCAAAGCACAGGGAAGGTTGCAGGCAGCACACAGTCGAAACAAAGCCAAGGAGTGGGCGATTGGCCGTGTACTGGGGCCTCGGGGCCTGGCTCCCCACGGCTGGGAGCGGCTGCGCCGAGAAGGCCCGCCAACACCAAAAGCACCTCTCGGAGGCCCAATGAGGATGGCATCAACAAGGCCCTGCTCAACTAATAGCAAGATGGAACACCGACTCGACAAGCATTGGAGAGCACCAATCGTACTCGGGCGAACTGATAGACCAGCCTGAAGAACGGAGATGAGCGAAGCAAGCTGGCTTTGCCGGCGCCGATCTGAAGGAAGTGGAACCGAAGAGCAGGGGCACGCTTAGTCTGAACGGCGGGGGCTTCCGAAGCTTCCTCGTAGAGATGGTCGACGCGGCGCAAAGCGGCCTTCTCTCTCGTGAGCACCCGGCCGCCGTTGGAGGCGACGTGGTGGGCATTCCACAGAACCCGAGAAAGAGGCGCGGGCAAGTGGGCCGATACAGCCCCTGCAGAATCCGGAGAATCACTTGCATAGATTTCGTCCTGCCAATGGGCAGAAACGTCACACTTGATAAGACGGCACAAGGCCGCAAGCAAAACCAATTCATCGGCAGCAACGGCACGGAGGAGGAGACAGAGGGCAGAGGAGGCCGGAGTGACAGTGGGTGGAGGCATCAACAAGGCCATATGCACGCTGAAGCACTGACACGAGGTGTCCGAAACATGAGAGCCGAAGTCCATCCTTCGAGGAAGCTAAGAGGAAGGTGGTCTGTGATGAAGGTGGTCTGTGAAGAGAGCAGGCCTCTAAGGTGATGGTGCAAGGCCGATTCTTTTAGCGACCGCGCCGACGAGGGCAAGGGTGCACAGCAGGCTCGCGAGACGTCGAGCACATCTCTCACTGGAACCTATAAAATAAGCCCGACGTGCTCATAGATCTCCTGGGATTATGGATGGCCATCAGCGCCAAAGGAGCAACAGAGCTTGAAACCGAGGAACAGGAAATTGCGTAGTAGTCATCGATGACAAGGCCGTCGACAAGGCTCTCCTTTCCGCCTCTAGAAAAGAGGCGGGAACCAAGGATCCGCGTCTTCCTTTCCAACAGGCCGCCCTCGAAAACAAGGCATGGGCGCTTGTGACTTGTGGCGAGCTCGACCCCTGCGTGATGGCTCCAAATGCAAGGTAGAGCTCGGAGGGCTTTTCAGAAGCACAGAGCCCGCCTCCTCTTTCGAAATCGACAAAAGCCTTGATCCCTCTTAGGAGGTGCACTGCAAAGCGGGAACAAGGAGATATTTCAGTCCTCTGCGGGGCCGCATTCGCAATTGATGATAGAAGTCCTTTCTGGCTGAGTTTTCCGAAAAGTTTGCTCATGTGGAAGGATCCTTTGCGATCCCCATTCTCGGGCTTTCCCAGGCAGGTCTATATCTCGTGAGGAGCGGTCTGAGGCCCTGCAGCCCTACCGCAGCCTTGACGCTGATCGTTTGAAGTTGCCTGGTACAACGACCTGGGATCCCTCTGACTAACTTGAGGATTCTCTCTATTTGGCCTTTATGGAGCCCGCGTCTCTTCAGCTTGCTTCCTTCCCTGAGCCCCGGGGCCCGCTGAGCGGTCCGAAGAACTGCTGAAGGTCGCAATGTTTGGGACGCAAAGCCTTTGCTCCGACTGTCCTTTGAAGGAGTGCGGCTCTTCAACGCCCCGATCCGCCACAGACCGCCAGATAGCGATCGACGAGGCCGGAACTGGATCGAAGGGACTGTCAAAAATCCAAGCCGTTTCCTTCCGACCGGACACTCACTGGCGAACCTCTTTCTCGACCCAGAAAAAAAAGTGCAAAAGGGAACCCAGGAACGCAGCAAAGTGGTCCTGGCTCGTATGATACGAAACGCAAACGAAAGAGTGCACCGCCTGAAAGAGAGAGGGCCGCTGTTTCGTTCAGGTTTCAGAGGCGAGCACGGGCTGGAGCAGCAGCTTTTTTTGGTCCTTGCGCTGAGCCGGCGGCATCAGAAGAAAAAGAGGCAGTGCTTGCATCGTGTGAATTCGGCATGGTGGTGCCCAAGCACGCAATCTGGGATTGCGCGCAGAACTTCGATTCTGAAAAAGCTGCAGCGGCACGTTGAGGAACAAGGACAACGCGAAGGCCACGTCCCACTTTCCACCGTCCTGAGTGGCCTGTTGCAGAGCCACAAGAAGCAGCGACAGGAGGTCGAGGGATCCCTCCACTTTGCCAGTCAGGTTATTTGAGTTGTTAGCTGCGTTTTTTTGGGTTTCACAGGGCCGGGTAAAGAGGACTGGGGGAGCTTCCTCCAGCTCCGGCGCCTCCTCCTCCAGAACCTCTGCCTCGTCCTCGCGGTGTAAAAGCCCAACCGGTCCGCTTCGACGGTTCGGAGACAGCTCCACGCAAGAGAAAGGGAGCAACTGCCCCCATCTCCGGAAAGTGCTCGGGGTCGAACGGAACAACGGCTGTCTCTGAGGAGGGGTCGTAGACACTCGTGTGCTGCAAACCAGAGACGTCGAGGTCTACCAAGGAGCACCGAGATGGTCTCGCCCGTGGACCTCTCGGAGCCATCCTCGCCCTCCTCCACCGAGTAAACCGATGGCCGTTTCTCGGATTCAGCAGATTTCGGAGGACACTTCCCGAAGGCAGGGCCACCAGGAGGCCATCATCCCTCCGCAGCACCAGTGCGCAAAGAACCTGAGCTTCGCGATCTCGAGGGATCCCTCCGACAGGAGCTCGGACCAAGTAGGGAAAGAGCAGCCCGCTTGATGCAAAAGTCAGCTCGTCCAAATCCATCTTTACTGTGAAGGGTAGTCCTGGCCGGCGGTCAACCAAAAAGTCGGGCCTCGCCCTCAGCGGGTCAGCCGTGGCACACAGTACCTGGGAGTAGCTGGCCCATGTCAGCCTTGAAAGTGCTGAAGGAGCTGTACACCGCAGAACCACGTAGATCCTGCTCTTGATCGAGATATCGGGAGTCGGCTCCACCACGTCCCTTTCGCCGCATAGCACGCGCCCGGCTGTTCCAAGCCCTGTCGACTCGGCTGTGCCGCACAGGATTCCGCACAGGTGCCAAGGAAGACACCGGAAACACTAAGTCGACTGGCACACTACGAGGAAAGGCAGGCGTGGACTTAGGCACGGAGCTAAACCGAAGAGGGCGAGGGCTCCTGTTTGAACCACTAGGGAAGCTCGGCGGGGCCCGGCACTCGTCGTGCTTATGTTCGGGATTCGGCTGGAAGGCCCGAGGCAGGGCAACAGCAGCCACCTGAAGTTAGGAAAAGGCCGAAGTGAGGGAGTCCAAATGCAGGCCGATCACTCATGCAGGTACCCTTGCAAACGGGAGCGACGCCTGATGACAGGCTGAGCAGGAGTAGGCTCAGGAGCAAAGGCAGGAGGTCGAAGGAAGAGGGCCTCTTTGAAGACCAAACGGACACCTGGAGCCCCGAAACCGAATCCCGAAGGAAACACAGCAACCAAGGCCACCAGAAATGCAAAGCAATGGGCAGGACACCAAAGACCCCGCCAACCGCGAGAGGCCCCAGAAGACAAAACCCAATCACCTGGGGACCCAGCTAGCAACCATGCTTGGGAGCCACGGAACGAACGAACAATCGACCTTACTATAGTTCAGTTACACTAGGCCTGTGTTACAGGGATGGCACACACACACACACGCGTGCGCGCGCACAGCTGAACACACACACACAGAGACACACACACACACAAACAAACAGAGAGACACTCACGCACACGCATCTATCCGTGCCGACCTGGGTGACGGCTTCGGAGACTTCAGCGACCGTCACGATTTTGAAGCTCTGCTCGGGAACTACATCAAGCAAGTCCTCTTGCAGGGGCTATGGCTGAGGCCTCTGGGACTTCAGGTAGTCGTGTATTTAGATACTTCCCTCTCTCCCTCTCTCGCCATCTCCATCCTCCCACCAAGATGCTGATGAAATAAGTTCGCTGAAGCTGTCCAACATCGTGAAATTGTCGTGGTGATCCGACATGACAAGATCCGAGACGCAATCAAACGGAGCAGAGGCAAGGCCGCACACGGAAGTCAAAAGAGCCAGAAAAGCGCGAAAGTTGATTCTCGAAGCCTTCTCAGACCCTCACCTCGACAGTCCAAAACCCCGAGCATTCCGAAACTCCGGAATCCTGCTCCTCGACCTGGTCGCTGCCATCCACTACCAGCTCTGTCATGCGGACGTAGCGGTTGAAGAAGGTGTTGTGCAAGGCAATCTCCCCAGTTCTGAGTCGGCTCGGGGCTCAGAACTCGGAGGCAGCATTCTTCAATGCCATCACACACACACACACGCACAAGACACGAACATCCGGTTGGGAACAACAACGAACCCCAAACCCAGGGTGCCAGCCAAGATTCGGGAAATATCTCACCGCGAAAGCCTCGCCGGTAGCATTGGCAGGGACGTCGCTGCTGGCCATCGGGACACTGGTCTCCATGTCCGCGCCGTTCATCGTCACCTTACATGCTCAGTCACCGCGGAACATGCTCCATCTTTGCTGTTGCAACGTGTCATACCTCAACTCCCTACCTCAGCTCACTTGAATCAGGAATCCGCACAGCCACCCCAAAGCCAAGTTGCAAAGCGGTTGTGCACAGAGTTGTGGAGCGCGATCTTCCCATGCCCAGCATCGACCACGGTGAAGCGCTCCCAGGTCCAAGAATCCGGAAGCGCGTCCTCTGAAGGCTCAGCCGGAGGTCTCGGTAACGAACTCTTTTGTTTTGCTGTCTTCTCATTTCTTCTGAAGGGTTGGGCTTAGGCACTGCGCCGGTTAGCTTGGCTGTCTTCTCCTTTCTTGCAACACTGCTCCTGACAGCAAGACACGATGCGAGGTCTGGGCCCAAGTAGCCAGTCCCAAGCCCCCACAAAACGAGAAACCTGGATCTATGCCTGCAGTGCCAAACACGATGATGAACGCCCTATAGCAAATGATCTTTCTCGTTGACCGACTGAGGCAAGAGCCACGTTCATCGAGCTGCTGCTTTCCATGTCCGCCTCCACCGATCAAGTTCTTGAACATTGGGCTTAGGATATACGTCGGGAGGACAAAGCATCACCGCCGCCTCACTCTGGCCATCTGCATCCTTTCTGCCGGTCTCTCTTCTTCATCTGTCCGTTTCTGTCTACCTCTCTTTCTCAGCCGCTGTCGCTATTCTATCGCCTTTTGTCTCTCTACCGATCAACTTCTCCCCGTTTGTCCGTGTGGCTGTCTGTCCCGTCTGTCTGTTTCTCTGTCCGTCTGTCTCTCTGTCCGTCTGTTGTCTGTCTGTGTGCTTGCTTGTCTGTCTGCCTGCCTGGCTGCCTGCCTCCCTCCCTCCCTCCCTCCC
>CAJNJA010035319.1:16653-29283 GCA_905231915.1 Symbiodinium necroappetens
TCTTTCGCCAGGGTTACAGCCGAGGGTTTCTCTCTCTCTCTCTCTCTCTGTACATCTCCCAGACGTTGAAACTTAGATTGGTGAAGATCGTGATCGCGACTCTCGGGCAACTTTCAATCTCACTTCACGGCACCTACACCCCGAAAGCCGAAAACCGTTGTGACCAAATCCACAGCCCAAACAGAAGCGTGTCAACCTGAACACCATTTCGCTTGCCAAACCCTAAGCCCTACACCTAAAAGATAAACCAAAGCACAACCTACAACAGAAGTCCAAGCCCTGAACTGTAAAGACATAGGGGGGGTTCAGAAAAATACCGAGGATAAAGATGGCAAGGGGTCCCCCAATTTAAACCACCCCTAGTTCTCTGAAACCTCCACAAACGAAGATGAGTCCACGGCCTGACTGTTCATGCGCAGGAAGCGATTCCAGCGTGTGCTATGCAAGGCTACTACGGAACCGGGCTCCAGGAAGGGCCTGACCTGATGGGCGTCAAGGGCTTTGGGCTTAGGACTTAGAGTTTAGGGTTCAAGGCCGGAGAGTTTGGCAGCAAGTGCTTTTTCTGGCATGATGCTTCGGGGGCTTTCGTGCGCTTCCTGGCAGCTCACGTTTTAGCTGGCGGCCCCTAGGATGTAGGAATCCCCATGATAGAATTTGAGGGCTCAAACATGATCATGCAGAGGGGTGTGGATTGCAGTGGTCGCGTTTCTCAGTGGATCGGGACACCGGGTTTCTCTTATGTTTCTCAGGTGCTGGCACTAACAACGCAGCAAGCATGTCGAAATTCGATTCCTGGTATGTATGTTCCGACAAGGCGCATGCCCGCAGACTAGCAAGCCCCGGGCAAGCCTGATTCAAACCCTGTAAAACTCCAACATCAGTCCATCTACGTGGAATATTCAAAACCCGCTGACCCACTCAACCCTTCTAAAACCCTGTCAAGTCTGTTGTAACTGTACAAGCCGTGCAAATATCGTGTAAATGGCGGATCCTCCAACCCCCAGGCCCCTCTCAGCCCTGCCACCTGCACCACGCGGAAGCGCTCAAGGGCCGCCGGCAGCTCTGTTGCATTCCTTGTTGGCGCTTAGGACTTTGGAAGGAAGAAAATATGTGGGCAGGATTATAAGAACAGCCATAAGGGATTGTAAGGGGACTGTTCTACGGATCCAGCCCCCCGCTCCCCCGTAAACGCCAGCAAGATTCTTTGCTTCGCTCACGCCCACGATCCCATCATCCGACAACGAGACGAAGCCTCGGAACTGATCTTGTGGGTGTTAGGCTGTTTAGGGCTTAGGTGTTTGGGGTTGGGGCATGTTGGGGTCTTGGGGTTGGGCTTTTGGGTTTGGTTTGGGCTGTCCGTCGGCAGATTGGCACTAAGGGCTGAACCCATGCCACTGCTCAGCTTCAGCCGACGGATGGTGTTAATCCGGTGTCGTGTGTAACTCGAGACGTTTTCGGCTGTCGCAAGAGTTCTGAGCAACCGAACAAACGAAAAGAGCTGCCTGGACGAACCTCGCTACACCTCAAGCTCATCACCGCACAACTCCATCGCCCAACGTATCGACCAAACTAAGTCGTATTCAGTCGTAGGACTGAGCAGTGGCCTTGTCCTTACGAGACACGGGCCATCCCTCACATCATCGGGCTGAAAGAACTTGTGAACCCCGGAGCGGCTTCTTCTGAGGCAACTTCTTCGTCCAAGGCATGCCGTGGATGCTACCCTACAGAGTTTGGCCTTGGGCCAAAGGCGTTTCCAGCCAGAAGCTTCAACATCGCCGTGCCTGGTTTTCTGTATGAGTTTGCTGTTTTTGGTGGGCTCAGCTGGCCTGCCCAAAGCAACCTTGAAGAGATCAGTGCTTCGGGCGGTGTCGAAAACGATACCAAGAAGTTTCAGAACATAGAGCTGCCAAGATGCGATTGTGGACACCACTATGCAAAGCGATGGAGCCATCCTCGACATCGACCACCGTGAATCGCTCCCAGGTCGAGTCTGCAGGAAGCTCGTCTGAAGCCTCGAAGTCTCGACGAGTGTCCCGTTCAGGTTTAGGGCTTCGGAGGCTTGCAAGACCGGGCTGGGGTTTCGGATGGGTTTGGGGTGGAAAATTTGAAGCTGATTTACGATGCGAAATTTGAAGCAAAGAGACGCTGAAGCCGCTTGTGTCCATCCCCGTGCTGCTCATGCGCACGAAGCGGTTGTGGAAGGTGTTGTGCAGCGCGATCTCCCCCTTGCCAGCGTCAACCACGGTGAAGCGTTCCCAAGTCCAGTCCTCCGGGTGCTGCTGCTGTTGCTGCTCACGGTGCGTTAATCAGATAGTTGCACCTGGCATGGCTCGTGGCAATGCCTATGCCACGGCCTACACATGCACTGTGAAGGAGGGAATTGTAAAATCAATGCTCAGGCTCGAAGCCGATCTCGTCCGCGGGGCTCGAGGCGTCGATTATCGACGTGTTCATGCGCAGGAAGCGACCTTACAAGGGAATTGAAATATGCAGAGGATACCCAGTCTCTCCCACATGCTTTCGAGGACGTATCTAGACCAAGCCGCTGTGAGCTAGGCCTTGCAAGGCAATCGTGCTGCCGAATCTCAGGCGCGCCTCACCCGAATCGAGAGTCTCGCGTTTCGGGCTTTCTAGTTCGGCTTACCAACTCAGGTCACGACCCTGCACAGCTACATACCGCGGGCACACACTCCAGATACAAATATGTATGTGCGTGTGTGTATATATATATATACATATATATATACACACACACTTAGTTTCACACCTCGAGACTCGAGACAACCCCTCAGCCCCATCGCTGAGGCGCCAACATCCAGGTGCAGAAAGTAGCTGCCATCGAAAGCATCTGATGGCCCTGTGCCATTTTGTGCACCAGCGGTTCGCTTCCAAGCCTCCCGAAAGTGCGCTGAAAGTACGAACCGACGGTGGCCCCGAAACGCCTGCTTCAACCAGCAAGCAATAGCTCGGCAGATTAACGAGTTCCCAAGAGATGTCAAAGCAAGTGCTCTGCCACTCCCCGACCCGGCCTGATCCCTGTCGACCCATCCGCAAGTGTCGGCTTCAAAATCACAGCCCACGACATCGTACTTCGGAAAAGGCAAGGTCGTGGTGGTCGTGGTCGTGGAGGTCATGGAAATCGTCACGGACGATGTCGCGGAAACCGTGACAGTCACAGTTGAGGTCGTCAGGGTCTGAGTCTGCGTGGTCGTGGTCGCCAAGGAGCATTGGGAGAGCATCAGGATCTTCAAGGCTGCCCGTTGCATGGCCTTGGTAACAGCTCATGCCCAGACGACCACTTCCGGCGGTGATCAGCCGAGATGCCTTCTGAAGAGCAAGGCCGCCAATCGCAAACTTCGTCTACTGCTTCGAGATGGCTGCAGCAAGCAAGTGCGAGCAACGAGTTACGAGTCGAGCAAGTGCAAGCACAGCTTCTTCACATGGACTGCCCGTGACATGTTTTTCCCGGCACCACTCAGGCTAAAAAGATTGCGCCATACGTGTAGCTAGGACAAAGACACATGCAGTCTCGCTACAAAAACTCAACTTTCAATTTATTCCGGATGCAATACTGGAAGTGCTGACTCCACTGCACACCTTCTTCGAAGGCCGCCAATCCGTCGCGCCACGAGTCCCAAGACATCGGCCCTGGCCCTGCTGCATCAAGGGGCGCCAGCTGCTTCTCCGAAGAGCAAGCATCATTTCCAGCTCGTGATGCAGGGCAGTCTTCCACCATGGCCTCAGGGATTCGCGACCGCGGACACCACGACCAGTGACCAGGCTATGCGAAACGATAGCACACTCGGTGCAAAGGCTGCCTAACAACCCCAGAAGTGGTTAACTCACTCGACATCCAAGCCGAAGCCCCGTTCTGGAACTGGATCGATTAATTACCATCATATGCGCAGGCCAAGGAGGAGGAGCCGACATTTTCAGTCCCTGTACAAACTCTGCAGCAAGCAGGGACGCACCCAAAAAACCGATCTCAGGGGCCTCTTTCCGTTTTGGGTTTGGGACTTGCGTCTCGCCTTAGCATTTGATTAGCATCATGCTGGACTGCTCATCCTCTTCGGGACCGTGATCAAGAGCTTTCTGGGCCGACACTCGCACGTCTTCATCCATATCAGCTCCTCTGAAGCCTAGGCTGCCTCGGAAGTCGTGGAACAAGCCCAGAATCTCACGGCGCCTCATGCTGCCCACAAGTTGGCCGTCAACCTGGCGCAAGACATCACCGGCAGATATTGGTCTTGGGAAGTGCTTCTGCACTTCGGGCTTCACCTCCCGAACCACGGGAGGAGACGTCCAAGCAAGCAAGATGCCACCGATCCAGTCACATCCCTCTCCTGATTCTGCATCTTCTTGTGGCCCACTGCCTAGGGCTTCCCGTGCAGATCTGCGAACCTCGCCATCCATGTCATCACCATGCTTGAAGCACAGACTTCCCTTGTGATGTTCAAGGAGCTGCAGGATCTGTTATGAAGTTGTGCACGCGTGTACCATCAACCGCATGCAAGACGTCCCCAGCAGCGATTGGCTTTTCAAAGTGCTTTTGCATTCCCGGCTTCACATCACGAACCACGGGAGGAGAGGTCCATGCAAGCAAGATGCCACCAATCCAGTCACATCCCTTTCCAGACTCTGAATCTTCTTGCGGGCCACTGCGCAAAGCTTCCTGTGCTGACTTGCGGAAATCCTCATTATTGCCACTTCTGAAGCCAATCCTGCCGCTGTACTTCTGGAGGAGCTTTAAGACTTCAGTGCGACTCATGTTCTCCACACGCTTGCCGTCAACCTGATGCAAGAAGTCCCCGGGACTCACTGGATTTGGGAAATGCTCCTGAACCTCCGGCTTGACATCCCGAACCACTGGCGGAGATGTCCACGCCAGGAGGAAGCCCCAAATCCAGTTTTGCCCCTCGGAAGGGTGTTGAGAATCCTCCTCGGGTCCACTCCTCCAGGCCTCCTTGGCAGACTCCCTCACGGCTTCTGTGTGGCTCTTGTGGCTTAAGCCTCTTTTGAAGCCAAGGCTCCCCTTGAACTTCCGCAAGAAGCCCAGAATCTCTCGCCGGCTACGGCCATCCACTGCAGAGCCATCGATCTCGCTCAGGGTGTCGCCGGGCTCGATTGGCCTTGGGAAGTGCTCCTGAACGTGCGACTTCACCTTCCGCACCGTTGGCGGCGAGGTCCAGGCAAGCTGAATTCCACCAATCCAGTTGCTGCCTTTACGGGATTGCTCATCCGCTTCCGGGCCCATCCCGCGCGGCTTCCTGTGCTGACTTACGAATGGATGCAGGGAAGTCGTCACCCAATCCCTCCAGCAACTTGTCGAAGAGCATCTCTCCCACATCCTCGGAATCAGACTCCGAAGCGGACTTCTCCGACTCCGAAGAATGCTCTGTCCCGAAGAGCTGCTTCTCCAAGATCCGAGGAGCACGGCTTTCTCCAGCTTCTGGGCCTTGGGCCCCTCCTTTGCCTTCTTTCCCTCTTTAGCATGACGCAGCATGGCAAATCGGGAAAAAAAAGACCTGAGGCGTTCGCGCTGAGCTACTTTCAACCTCTGTGCCAGAACCTGCGTCGGAAAGTGAAAGCTCTCGGAGTGCATGCACGTCCAACCAAGTTCCATTGCTGCAAGCCCACCTGGAAAAGCCGAAGACACGGACGACCGCATGGCAAAGAGCGCTGCGGGGGGTGAGGAATTCTGGGAGTTTTGCCTTCGCATGCCTTCGGGTGATGGCTTGAGGGCTTAATTCAGCTTAGGGATCGTCGTAGGCTGATCCAGCCCTGCGGCTCTAGAAAGCATCTGGTGATTCGGGCCTTGCTTATGCTCAGCCGTTGAAAAAAAACGAAGGCTGCAGGATTGTAGTTCTTTCGGCAACGTTAGATGCACCGAAAGCTGTGGTGGAAAGATCTGACTGCAGACCTAGACCAGTTCGGTCAACCTCCCCCCACACACAGACAGACAGATCCTTCACACAAAAACAACATCAGACCTGCATGCCAACACTTTCAGGCTAAGGTCAGAACTCTCAAACTCCAATATGCCAATATATGCCAATTTATCCCAAACCCACTTCCTTCTCCCCCACTCTCTCGATGTGACAGTACCAGCTTTTACACGCCCGCCGAGCCGTGTACACGATAAGTCGCGTGTCCCAGAGCTGCAGTGCAAGACTCGTGCTGACGGCTTGGGCCTATTCTGTCGTATTCTTTCGGCATATGTACTCAAGAAGCCTACCCTAACACCGAAACCTCAGGCCCCCAGCCTAGCCGTCCTGCCCTGTGCTGCCTAACGCAGGCTGTCTGTGACGAAAGTGTTTTGGAAATAGTGGCACCAAGATCTCGGGATCATTCAGAATCTCCGAAAAGCCTAGGTTCATCTTAAGGCAGGAAATTAAAGTTGACAAGTTGACATAGTTCGGAAAGCATATTAGTTGTTCGAATTGTTGATCACGGTAACTTCACTTGCCTAGTTGAAACGACATATTCCGTGCATGTGCCTGGTGACATGGGCATCGGCTACAGGATTCTCGGAGATTCTCGGGGGCTGCTTGTGCACCTCGAGGGCGTGGATGTGGGATGGCCGGATTACACAACTTAAGCGGCAACCCGTGTGTGAAACTTCAGCTTTCACAAGCCCGCCGAGAAGTGCACACGATAAACCGCGTGTCCCAGGGCTGCAGTGCAAGACTCCGCACTTTGCGGTCTTGACTCTGGTCTGTCATATCTAACCAAAAATCTTACCCTAACCCTAAACACTCAATCCCTGAACTATAACCTATATCCCTAAGCCGTATGACCTTAGCCGTTCAGTCCTGGCCTGCGTGAGGCCTCTCGGTGCTGAATGTGCTTGTGAATAACTGGCAGGAAGATCTCGGGATCTCCGGGAAACCTGGGTTCTTCCTACAGAAGTTACTTGAAGTAACCACAGTACGGAGAGCACACTAGTTGCTCGAAACGTCGCTTATGATGGTAACTTCACTTATGTTGCCTCATAGGAACCCAGTTGACATCTTCCTTGCAAGTGCCGGTGGCATTGGCACCAGCTACAGGTTTCTCGGGGGCTGCTTGTGCACTTCGAGGGCGTGGATGTGGGATGGCCGGATTACACAACTTAAACGGCAACCCGTGTGAAACTTCAGCTTTCACAAGCCCGCCGAGAAGTGCACACGATAAACCGCGTGTCCCAGGGCTGCAGTGCAAGACTCCGCATTTTGCGGTCTTGACTCTGGTCTGTCATATCTAACCAAAAATCTTACCCTAACCCTAAACACTCAATCCATGAACTATAACCTATATCCGCCCTAAGCTTTATGACCTCAGCCGTTCAGTCCTGGCCTGCGTGAGGCCTCTCGGTGCTGAATGTGCTTGTGAATAACTGGCAGGAAGATCTCGGGATCTCCGGGAAACCTGGGTTCTTCCTACAGAAGTTACTTGAAGTAATCACAGTACGGAGAGCACACTAGTTGCTCGAAACGTTGCTTATGATGGTGACTTCACTTGTTGCTTCATAAGAACCCAGTTGACATCTTCCTTGCAAGTGCCGGCGGCATTGGCGCCAGCTACAGGTTTCTCGGGGGCTGCTCGTGTCTACTTCGATTGTGTGAGTGTGAAGTGCTGAATGGCCGCTCCTGTCGTCTGCGAAACTTTAGAGCTGGCCCCCGATCTCTACTCTTAGGGGAGTGAGGTGCAAGGATCTGCAGCTGGAGTGGTGGACTGACTGTGATTTCTGCTTCCTCATGCACGCTCGCCGTCGGCTGCTTCTTGGGGATCTATGCTCCATGACTTCGGGTGGTGTGACGCTGAATTGCGCCTCGAGACTGGCAGAACCTCTCCCTCTGTGCAAAGACATGCAGGAAGCACGTGCTGGCGCAACCGTTTGCTGCACCACCATCGAACAGTCTTCGTTCGGCTGGCAGGGGTGGGCCCTGTCATTAGCTCGGCTCGGCCTGTTGCTGTTGCTTCGTATGGTGGTCAAGATACACAAGCAACGCGTGAGCACCTGTCGTGCACCATGCAGCATCTGCAGTCCGAGCCTGTTGCGTGAGGGCTGTGAGGGCTCCATCTTGGTTAAACCCTCCTGCATTAATTACGACCATCTCAGAAACACTGCTCCTCTGAGGAGCTCCTTGGTGTACGAAATAACATATGTCATATGTAACTTATGTAGCATGAAGTATGTACTCTATGCTACATGTTACACATGACATATTAGTGCTAAGCCTCAACATCCCGAGGCCGAGGCTGCTTCTCCGCCTCCTCAGGGACCTGAGAGCTTGACTCTTCTTAGCTGTGAGGCTTACAGGGTTTCTGTTCTGTTCTCTGTCGGACTCTCGTGTCCGCACTCGGGCGCATCCCAAGACTCATGCTGAAGGCTTAGGGTTTAGGGCTTATTCAGCTTGGGCTTCTTACGAGTATGGCTTCTTCTTGCAACCTGTCGACTGGCCTCGCACGTGGGAGCCTAGCTAGTCCCCTTCGAGAACAACTCAGAACTGCCCAAGAACCGCTGTCCGCATACGACAGAAATCAGGCACCCTTTCGCAGACAACTTCGAGCCAGAAAATATTCAGTTCAAAGGAAGCTCTCCAACCGCAGAGCGAGATGCATCGAAATCATGACCACCCGGTGGGACCGCGTTGACCTTGGCTACGAGCGATACAACAGTGTGGGTTGCAGGCAGAAAGACGACTTAGTGCCCACACCGACGTCACACTTAGACAAAGATGACGTCTGAATAGCCAAAGATCCCAAACTGCCTGCAAAATTTGCCGAGGCTACCCCGCTTGAGAGCTTGGCCTGCTCAGTCTGACCCACCGGCTTCTTTGTCTTCCGCTTGGCCTGCCACCAGGGCACCGAGAACGCTTTCACTGCTTTGGGTTGTCCTGGCCTTGATCTTCATCTCCTTCGGAGATGATGAAGCCTGTATCTCAGTACCGTGGAGTGGATGAAGCGTGAGCTGAAGCTTCACCAGAAGCTCCAAAATCACCAAACCGGAAAAGCAGGGCAGCACAATTCGACCAGCCTCCGCCGAACCATGGTGCGGAAACTCCACCACCTCACCGACCTCGCCTGCAAAAAGCTGTCAGCGCAGCCTTAGTGAACTGCACACAAGTTCAACAACGGGCAGGCCTTGCATGTGGCTCTGCGTATGATCCTGGCCACGGAGAGACGGATTGGAGGTCCACAACCGCAAGCAGAGTGCAGCAGAAAGTAGGTGCCAATTTCGTAGGCCTCTGAGCTCCCGTAATCTTCCGTTCAGACCGGGGTTAGCCCTGATGCTTCCAAGGTAGAACACTCGAAAGTCTTTCGAGGCTTCTCAGACCTTTACAAGCCCGCAACGTAAGCGTTCGCAAATTCTGCTTAGACGCTTCCAGCCGAAGCTCTTGCGAGCCTGCTGTTCCTACGTGCTTCTAGGTGTGCTCTCCGCATTCCGAATCTGCTTTCCGGCGCTTCCAGGCGCTTGGCAGCTCTTCTCTTCACCGAATCTCACTTGTTCCTCTATGCCTCCAGAACCCCGAGGCCTCCAAACCTTCAAACAAAGCCTCTGAGGCACTTCCCGGCATTTAAGAGCTCTCTGAACTGCTTGGAGGTTCTATCTGCGGCTATCTCGGGCGCTTCTTGGTGTCGGCATGCTTCATGCTTCATATGCTTCGTTTGGGGTGCATAGGCGATTCTCGGTCCCACCCCCACGTCATTTTCAGCAGGCCTCTGAGCAGCTGACACCCTTTTCGACAATCTCCTCACCTGTGTACTGCAGGCTTGTCTAAACCTTCTTTGATAAGACGCCTGTGGAATCTTCTTCATCAGTACGGGTTGCAAGCAAGCCTTTGATGCAGAAAACGTTTCAATGCAATGCAGGCACCTTCGACAACGATGGTGGTGGCCCTCACCTTCAGGCAGGGGCTTGGCGTGGAAGCACCCTACCCCCCAAACCTCAAACCCCAAACCTCTCATGCTACAGCTCCCCGTCGCCTCGGCTGACGCGTTCCCGCCGTCACTGTGAAATGTCGATGACGGCTTCTTGACCTGCCGGTCCCAAGGCTTGAAAGCCGAATCGACCCTTGGACAGTTTGAAGCTCAAGCCTCCCGTTACAAATACCTAGTCTCCGGGTCCGTAGGGTTTAGGGTTTTGGGGGTTTTTTGGTTTAGGGTTAAGGGGTTTAGCCTGCCATTACAAAATACCTTGTGTCCGGTCGTGCTCTGCGAACGAGTCCGGATGCAATTCAGGGTTGCCACACATCGTCTCCCCTATTCTCCCCTTTCCACACACCCTCACAATCGAGCATCCATTCGGGCGGTCCCTGGTGTGAGTTTCTTGCTCGCTATTGCAGGTGCACCGGCCAGGAGCTTAGCTCGCAGTCTGAAGGTGACAGATGTGTAGTCCTGCAGCCATCTTGCCGGCCTCGTAGCTGCGCATGTTTGCTACGCGCCTTTCAGCCTGTGAGCTATGCTTGTGGCTAGCAAAGGCATCCGCTGTGTCTTGCTGTGGTTCCGTTTGTCGCCATTTTATGCTTCTCAGCATGGTTGCACATCATCTAGCCGTATGTCGATGGCACACGCCCAGACTGTCACACCGGCGTAAAGCAGAATGCGGGCGGGCTCCTGTGACTGTGTACTCGCGTGCAAGAAGAACTTGACGTCCGACAAATGCACAAGAACACTGGCTGCTGCAGCGGCTGCTGCAGACGTACCGGCTGGTGGCCATCCTAAGAAAAAGCGCCTGAAACTGAGCCTTGCAAAAACATCCACCTGAACCTCGCGGAGCTTCGGAGTGTATGAAGCATTGCCATAATATCTGCTCAGGCTTATTGCTTGATATTCTTACACTGTATATACATATATATATACATATGTACATATATATATATATATATGTGTGTGTGTGTGTGTGCGTGTGTGTGTGTGTATGTAAACATAAGTGTATATATATATATACACACACACACATCTTATCATACTATATTACACATTCCCAGTATATTATACTTCAAGCTCAGGCTGCTGCATCAGTCTGAACCGTCGGCTTCTTTCTCTTCCGTTTGGCCTGTCGCAACAAAACCGAGAAGGCTTCCTCTGGTTCGGGCTGTCTCGGCCTTGATCTTCATCGGCTTTCGGGGCTCAGCCTGACACACACACACACACACCCACACGCACACGCACACGCACACACACACACACATCAGCTCCCAGCTGGCACCCAAACACTGCCACAAATCTTGGCCACTCGGAACAGCGCACATCAATCCTAGGGCGACCTACACCTCGGACATGCAAACTCTACATGGGCAAGGGCTGAACTCAAAACAAGGCTCCGTTCTACTCAGAACGAAGCCCAGGCTCGTGAGTCACTACGGAGCCCTAAAGCCTGGACCTCCAGGAGGGCACCAGCCTTCATACCTGTGCAGTTTTGCTGGCAATGTGAAACACCTAGGCCGGTTAGGACAGACATGAAGACCAGTAAACTTCTGACGGCCGCTTGTGCCTTCCGCTGTGCTGACGATGCTCGCCAACTGCGCAGAAACAAAGAAGCACCAAGCAACCGAAGTGGAAAAGTTGTCTGGCCTGCCTTGGACACTAGTCTATTGTTGCTCGAATCCGATGCATGGCCTCATCGGGCGTCTGACTGACAGCATCATCCTGTCAGGCATGTCGCGTGAGGCAAGGGTAAGAAAAGAAACAATCTCGAAAGGCTGGAGCCAAAACAGGCTAAGCAACATGCACCAGCCCAGCATATGTCTCGGGAAGAACTTCCTTCTCATCTGACGGCAGCACCCGGCGACTCAGGCTGCCACATTTTCGCTGTCAGTGAGGAACGGCAGCTTGCCTGCCGCAGCCTCTAGGCAAACTCCGGCAGAATCAAAGATGGCTTTGCTCTGTCTACTCTCACCAGCCAAGCTAGCAAGTAAGCAACAGGCACATTCATGTTGAGTCGTCAGAGCCCTTCCCTCAACAATCCCGAAACCGGCCTGGCCTCATCGGGCGTCTGACTGACAGCATCATCCTGTCAGGCATGTCGCGTGAGGCAAGGGTAAGAAAAGAAACAATCTCGAAAGGCTGGAGCCAAAACAGGCTAAGCAACATGCACGAGCCCAGCATGTGACTCGGGAAGAATTTCCTTCGCATCTGACGGCAGCACCCTGCGACTCAGGCTGCCACATTTTCGCTGTCAGTGAGGAACGGCAGCTTGCCTGCCGCGGCCTCCGCTCTGTTCTTGGATCGACAGTCAAAATGGCCCTGTCCTACAAGCTTGACAATGAAGTGTCTATGCCTATGCACTCTCTGACCAAGCCGCTGGCGGCAGGCTAACCTAAATCTAGCTGACATGGGGCATCCCCGGTCTCATCGTTTGCAAAATGGAACAGGTTTGGAAGGCTTCATAACCACAACAACATGGTGAAACGTTGCCTTAGACAGGGCAGACGAAACAGTACAGCCGATGGACTTGGTCCTCAAAGTTGGACAAAGCGGCAGCGTCGTTGCTCTGCGCTTCCTTGAGCATGTCTTGCACCGACCGCATGAGGTCGTCCGCATCCACCTGTTTCGAGCTTGCTCTCTGATTCATGTGCCTTCCTCTTCGAAGCATGTTTCGCTTGCCTTCTGGAGCATGGCGAACATCTGCACCGTCTTGGCGAA
>CAJNJA010035330.1:2593-29279 GCA_905231915.1 Symbiodinium necroappetens
TGGTGTGACAGAGTTGGTTGCAGAGAACTGTGTGCGAAAGTGCTGTGTGACTTGAGCTTGTTGGTCAGTCGTGTGCTGTGTGAGCCTTTGCCCCTCGCCTCTTAAACCCAGCCAAAGCGAAGCGTCTAAAAGCGCGTTCGGGTTTTAACGGCAGTGGTCGCACACGACGCCTCCGCTTTTCAAGAAAAAAGTAAACGAATTTCGAAATTTAACGTCTACGCTGCAGCCTCTCACAACAACCTTCCCTCAAAATCAAGGAAGAAGCTCACTGCAATGCGGAACTGGGACAAGCTCTTCCACACCTGCTCTTTCTGTCCAGAAGCACCATTTGAGAGGCGGCGCAACAACAAATCGTTTTTCAAACCATCCAAATTGTTTTCTTTTTCGAGACGTGCTTTTTTAGCATCATCGAAGGCTCAGCCGGCTGCCTGGACGGATGTCTGAACGCTTCACATTTTTTGCTGATTCACCCAGTCGATTGCAGATTCTTGCAGGCAAGCATCCAGCAACAATAGCAAGCTACTTCAAGACGGACTCTGGAAATCTACAAGCTTCGGCTGTATTTCAGGCTTTAGACGATTCAGCAAGAAGATGTTGGGCCCATCCACCAAGTCTGTTTTGAAATGTCCACAACGAGACAGACTTGAAGCAAGTTATGTTTCAATGTACAAACAAATGTGAGAGCTCAACAAAAATCTAGCTCTTTTTTTTGGATTGCTGGAGCAAACTACTTCTTTCTTGATGAACAAGAGCGGGACAACATGACTTGAGCTTAGCGTGCCTTGTCAGTCAGATGTGGGCAGAAAAGTTTTATAATGCGCAAAGAGCTGGATTACCTTGCAAAGACACACAAGCTAGAACTCAAAAAAACGTGCCGGACTGCACGCAATGGCATAAGGCAACAACAAGCAACTTCCATGGCTGGAACCAACCCGTGATCCAGTAGAGTTTAAGACTCATGCCGCATACTGTGGAACGCAAAATGCGGCACGCACGTAGAAGACTACTCCGTGGTTGGTGCGCGCCGCACACCACATGTCGGATGCCAGACATGCGCGTGTCCGTCAAACATCGCGTGAAGTTGTACATGCCCGCTGTGCTTAAAGAAGCCAACTTGCCGCAAACTTTATTTGTGTTGCCGCCATAAAAGGCAAGCCAAGACCTTTCTTTGTTTGTCTTTTTTGCGTTCCTATCTATTTATGTTTCCGTATTTTTTTTGTTTTTCTCATTTCTGTGCTGCTGATGTTTTTCTGTTTTCTTTCTTGAATGCACATTTTTTTCTTCACCGAATCCTTGCAATCCGAGTCCAGCGCTCAACTTGGAAGAAGAAATCATGGAAGCTGCCGAAAGGGTAAAAAGCACGCTAAGTCTGCTTGGGGAAGCGCATAAATCCTTCCAAAGATGCGTTTCCTCCGCCAGGTCTTTGCCAGCACAAATCTTCAAGGCGTCATGTAAAAGCTTTCAAGCCCTTGAGGGCTATGTTCACCTTCTACCATGCGGCTCTTGGTGGCTTGCAATCTTGATCCAGCTTTCAACTTGCTGCGCTGAGCTTCGAATTCTTTCGCTTGCAAGAGGTTCGACGTTTTGAGTTGGTTCTGTGTGGGTCTGGGTTTGGCACTTAACGGCGCGTCACAATGAGACGGCAGCTTGTTGGCGTCTCCTTCGTGTCAGAGTTACAGAATCCAACAGCGTTCGTGTTTTTCACCGCCGGTCTATTTCGCAATTCTGTTTCATGCAACCCTGTTGAGAGAATCAAAGTGTCCGCATTTTGGGTAATCCGTGTGCCATCAAACCTGTGCTTAGGAATGCAAAACACAGTCGTAAGTGCATACTGGCTTCACCAAAACTTTTAAGATGAAATTTGCACACCCGTACTGGATCTGATAATGGAAAAACGTTCGAGCGGTTGTCGACACAGCGGTTGTCGACACATTTTCAGCATGATTGCCACGTCATCACTGTCATGGTGTAAAACTCTTTCTTCATCATTCATCATTCATCATTCAACATCATCATCATCATCACCATCAACATGATTCGTCATCACCATCATCACCATCAATATCATTCATCCCTATCTATCTTCATGTTCCTCCTCCTCTTCCTTTTCCTCTTCGTCTTACTTCTCTCTTCAACTTCGTCTTCCTCTCCACTTTCCTCTTACCTCCTCTTCTGCTTCCTTCCCTCTTCCTCTTCCGCTTCCGCTCTTCCTGTTTCTATTTGTCTTTCGCTTTCTCTTCCTCTTTATTTTCTCTTCCTCTTCCGCTTCCCCTTCCTCTTCCTCCTCCTCTTCCGCTTCCCCTTCCGCTTCCTCCTTCCTCTTCATCTTTCTCTTTCTCTTCCCCTTCCCCTTCCGCTTCCGCTTCCGCTTCCTCTTCCTCTTCTGCCTCCTGTTCCTCATCCTCATCCTCATCCTCATCCTTTTCGTCTTCCTCTTCCTCTTCCTCTTCTGCTTCCTTCCCTCTTCCTCTTCCTCTTCCTTTTCCTATTCCTCTTCATCTTCATTTTCGTCTTCATCTTCATCGTCCGCGTCTTCATCTTCAACTTCATCTTCGTCTTCATCTTCATCTTCATGGTCATCCTCATCTTCATTTGCATCTTCATCTTCATCTACATCTTCATTTTCATCTTCGTCTTCATCTTTGTTTTCACATCTTCGTCTTCATCTTCGTCTTGATCTTCATCTTCATTTTCATCCTCGTTCGCATCCTCCTCATCCTCATCTTCATCTTCATCTGCATTTGCCTTTCATCTTCAGTCACAGCTGCATCAACAGCAACCAACATTCATAATCTGCAGCAACATCAGCAGACACAAAGTTGGAATCTGATTGTGTGTGGTGCAGTTTAGCTTTAATTAACAGGCGAGCAGAGCAGAGAGAGCATGCCATCACTGTGCGCCAAATCATGTGGCCCAAATGCAGGGAAACGAGGTGAAAGACGCAAGCTTCAAACCCAAGCCCATCCCAAGCCCACCCCCAACATGCTGCATGTTCTGGACCCCAGATTTCCATCCTAGACACGGAGCCCGAAGCCAGCAAGGTGTAGCTTCAGTGACTCGGCGCGACATGCAGCATCAACTGAAGGCCCCAAGACTACCTGGACACTCCACAACCCCGAAAATGAAGAACACTGGTTCAACACGAGTATGGTCTCTTCAGACAGAACCCTCGATGACAGAAAACTTGAGTACCGCACTGCCCGGTGCATGCGAACACAGGCGGGGGCACATGCCACTGATCAGGGTCAGCCATGGCGCAAGAAACCCAATCGAAGTTTCAGACGCTGGCTCGGAATCTCAAAACCGCAGACCACTCAGCTTCAGGAATGTCGGTGAAATCATAGTTTCAGCATATGGCGGTTGGGATGCTGTGCCGGAAGGTCGTTCAGGCACCACTGGAGTACGATGTGGCCCGGCTCGAGCATGTACATTCGTCCCCTCAACTCGTTTCGCAACATTCCACCGTCCTTTCAGGTCGGCCTTCCTGGCGAGGCCGAGACAGAGGCGGAGGCCGAGGCTAAGCCGATCAAACGAACTGCTGAACTGAACTGCGTCTTTTCGCTACCGGTTTGTGGTGGGCTTCGGGTGGTAGTCGATGTTCCTGCGGTCTTAAAGAGCAGGAGCTGCAGATCTTCGATGCCCCCTGCGGCAATCACGTAGGGAGGTCGGATCCTTTGACCGACGTGGTGCTGGAAGGACCGCCCCATGCCACAGCTATCACTCAGGCTGAAGATTACAGGCACCGTGCAGGGCTATCCTGCAGGCCGGGGTGTCACATGTTCTTCTTCCCCAATTCTCGACAGCCAAAGTCTCAAGGTGACTGGCTTCACCTCACCCGACAGGAAGTGGCACGGTTGCAGGCGTTGCTTGCGGGGACGAGAGAGAAGTCAAGACAATCTCCGCCAGCTGCATTGCATCATGAGGGCTCAGCTCAGAAGCCATCAGGAAGCGTGGCTTCCCAGCACATGTTGCAGCTGGCAACTGCAGGCACCCTTTAGGCAAACCACCACTGTTTAGCCCCGATTGGGAGGCGGCAGAGACGATGTCGCTCGCGCACGACAACACAAAAACTTTCGTCATCGTCATCGTTTTGATCGGGCGGCATAGCTCTTGCTCCAGGGGCAACTGTCCATCGTGCTGGACAGGGAGATTTTCGCACTTGGTTGGCGATTGGCGAAGAAATCGGAGACGGGCTCCGTTGTTGAACGCTTCACGTCCGAGCAATTATCGAAGGGTGTTATGGTCGGCCTTTAGTTTAGTCTCGCCAAACCCGTCTCTCTTGTGGGAATCCGGCACCATTTGAAGCTTGTTGCAGGAGTCTTTAATGTCACGTCGCGGGAGTGCCGTTATGTCCCTAGAAAGAAGTGGCCGTGGAAATGCAGTATTGCCTTTGGGCCGGAAGAATTCTTTTCGCTGGGCGAAAACTGTCGTACATTATGGGCAACACCTACATAGGCATCACGGCCAGGTGTCTGGAATGAAACGGTGCGGATTCTTGTTAAAGCGCATGTCAACAAATTCAAGCTTAGTGGGAAATTAGTTGCCATCGCATTGCAAATTTCAGTGTGCATGCTCCGTTGTTTTATTTTTTGGGACCCAGCGGAGCTGGCTTGGCTCTAAGAGTTCGTATCCATGAACTGGCCAGGAACAGGGAGCGTTGGATTCCGACCTGCGAGAGGTATGGGCAGTGGCCTTGTGTCTCGTGTGCCGTGTCCGTTGGTAAGACCTTCTCAACATGGCTTGGGCATGAGGTGCGCCTGGATCTTTGTGCCCGAGCCCTTAGCAGACAGTGCGGTGCGACTTGCTAACTCACCCATCATCACCCATCCTAGTGCCTGCTTTGCCTCTCACTTCAGGCCCCCAAGCGTGGACGAGTCTTCCCTCGCTTGGAGCTCTGTTACGTGCAAACGCACCGTGTTGGGTGCGTTGCCCCGTCTCGCATGGTTGAAAGCCTGGAAAGAAAGGCTGGGCACAAATAGACGTGGAAATGGCCTACCTGGAGGAGCCTGCCGCGATTTGTCGGACGTGCCTTAGGCTGACAGCCTTGCAGGCCCTCGAGTTTTCATGGCCGGGAATTCCTGGCGAGTTCGTGACATACACAGTGCAATGGAGGACGCGTTGCTGTACTTGGCCACTCCTGGCATCCAATGAGGGGAACTGGAAACTGTCAGGAGCAGCGCAGATGGAGTCCCCGACGAGAGCCAGGCAGTTCAATTTTGAAACCAGTCTGCGCATAGTGTCTGCGTATGAAGCGCATATATGCATATGCGCGCACACAGACACAGAGACACATGCGCGTGCATACGCATACACATGCATGCATGCTACATGCATATTCCCAGAAACTCGGGCTGGTAGATGCTGGTAGCAAACCTGGCAGGCGGAACCAGTCCAGGGTGTCCAGGAGGCCCTGGGCTGAGCTCTGTGTGCAATGGCCACGTATTGTGCTGTGATTTTGCTGCGACTCTCTATCAACTTCCACATCTCTTGTCTCTTGTCTTGGCCTCACTTGTCCGTGTTGGTAGCGGCTAGCGGTGGCCGCCATGATGAACCTACTGCATGGCCTCATACGACGGCCCCACCGACAACGTCATGTCCTTGTTCGCCAACTTGGAAGCTTGTCGGCGGAGCGTGAGGAGTGTGAGGATCTTGTGATCGGCGCCGGCGTTGTCGGAATCTGCACAGCCTACAGCCTGGCGAGACAGGGTCGCCGCGTGAAGGTCTTGGATCAGAGCTCCGGCCCTGCCCAAGGCTCCAGCTGGATCAATGGCACCCTCATCTGCCCATCCCTGATGTTGCTTGGTGAAAGCCATGAAGCCCAAAGCGGCCCTTTTGTTCGCCCCAAATCACCACTAAGCCCTAAGCCCCAAAGCACTCCTCAGACGCAAAGCTTGCCTAAGGCTGCCCTGGACTGGGCCTCAACTGATCCCGAAGGTCTTCAAGTCCTTCTATCAGCCTGGGCATCCACTGAAAGTCCATCCCAGAGCCCTCTTATCTTCCGATACTTATTTCTTTGGGCTGCACTACCTGGCATCCTGTCGGCCAGGTCATGGCAAGAGGACCACGAGACGTCTGGCGAACCTGGCGCGCTACTCCCGGCACTGCTTGGAGGGTCTGCTCCGGAGCCACCAGGAGCTGAACGGTTACATGGATCGGAAGGCAAAAGGGACCCTTCAGGCCCGGAGGGCAAAGGCAAACTAAGAAAGCAGCACTTTTACTGCAGATCCGCCCCCCCAAGGTCTTTGAGGACAAGGCAGCCTTGCAGGCATGTCTGGATGCGTCTGAGCAGATCCAGCACGCCGGGGTTCCACTAAATGTGGTCCGGGACGAGAACATGGAGGGCGCTAGCGACAACCTCGCCGAAAGGCTGCGGCGGCAGGGCCTCGAGGCACTCTACCTCTACTCACCTCTTGATACCAACGGGGATTGCGCGAAATTCACTCACTTCCTAGAGCGTCAATGCCAAGAGCTCGGTGTTGGCTTCGAGTACGATTCTGCCGTGCAAGGTTTTCAAGAGAAGAGTGGGCTGTGGGAGGTCGTGTTGCGAGAGCAGAAACCCATTCGGACAAGGAATGTAATTCTTTGTGCCGGTGTTGGCAGCCCTGTATTGGCGGCCATGCTTGGCCTACGATTGCCGATGGCTCCTGTAAAGGGATATGCCATCACGGTCCCACTGAAGCCTGGAGTCCAGCAGCTCTCTTCCAACGTCGTCCAGGATTCAAGCAAGCTGTACCTTGCACCTTTGGGCCCTGATTTGGTTCGAATTACTGGATTCGCTGAATTTGCAGGGTTCGATTGTTCCGTTGACCTTGATCGGGCGACCATCTTGGCGATGCAAGCAGAGAAGCTTTTGCCAGACTGCACCTTGCATCAAATCTGACGTCGTGGAGCTGGGGTACTGTACTTGGAACAACCCGTCGTGCAAGTGGTTATAGCTGTCTGATGGATATCGTGCAGGAGTTTGCTTAAGCTCTCCTATCTGTTGATGTATTGTGGATTGCGCCGTGGGTTTGTAAAGGCTTCGGTCGTGCGGTGTTAACACATGCACGTCTGTTAATTTCTCTAGTGTATTGAGAGGGAGGTCGATGGCCGGCTCGACTGGAGCGTGAGATTTAACAGGAGCTGCGACTTGTTTGTCTGTCATGTCAAGCAAGGTTTGGATTGGGACCGAGCTGAGTACCACACTGGCCTGCGTCCTCTCAGTGCCGATGATGTCCCCATCATCGGCGAAGCGAAGCCGAACTTCTTCTTGAACACAGGGCATGGTTCTAAAGGTCAGCAACCGTCAACACAAGCCATGTTAGTAGCATGTGACACTGAGTTTTAGGCCATTTGATGCAAAAGAGCCTTCCTGCGAAGGCTGGACACATGCAGCCGGAAGTGGACAGCTTGTGGCAGACCTCATTGCTGGACGCGAGCCAGATCTCGATCCCGAGAGTTATAGTCTGGGACGGTTTTCTACCTTACATCAAAAAGATGCTCCTTACAACTTCCATCTCGAGACACTCGGTCTCACTCCGTAGGTTTACCTTTAGAGAGCACAGCAAGTGCGAATTCCCGCCATGGTTTTGAACACGGACAGATGGGACAAGTCGTGCTGGCAGTCTCATGCGACGGCATCCCATATGGTGTCATGTGCCCGGGTTGCCCAAGGACAAACCCGGGCGTCATGATGTGTAGATAGGATTGTCTTTTAAGTCTTTTGGCTGGACATCCTCCTGGCCAGCAAAAGCATCCTGAGAAGTTGGCAATTCTCTCAGAGCATGGGCTCGCACAAAGTCGCTTGTCGGCCCGAGGAGATGCAGACGGAGGTCCAGGGCTGCAGCGCTTCAGGGAAGATTCCATCAGGGAGGAAAGAGATGTGGTGCTGCGCTGCAAGGACGGTCCGAGGCCGGGGGACTTGGAGTGCGAGCCCCGGGTCGAGCCTATCCGCCTTTTTCCGCCTATCTGTTCTGTAGTCATCTCTAGTCCTTTTGGCCTTCGGGGGACGAGGTGCACATCGTCACGTGCGTTGGTGCACGGCCTGCCCCAGGCCACGTGCATCCAGGCACCATTTGTGGACAGCAGCACAGAAGTGCCTTAGACGTGGCAGACGTGGCATACATTGATGCAGGTTCGAGTTCTTGCCAGCGTGACAGGGCCACAAATCGACTTCGTGGAGCTGGAGATACTGGGTCCCTGGAGCTCCTGATCTCGAAATCTCAACTGCAGAGAGAGTTTCATGCGGCCCGGCGGCAGGACGGAGATTCGGACGGCCTCGCCGCTGCCTGGAGAAGATGTGAAGGACGGAAGGTTTGACCCTCATCGCTCCTATGAGCTTGTTGATGTGAGGCTCTTGGAGATCGTGACCTTCTTGGAGGCTCGGAGAGCACGAATCTGCAACGATGTTGAACCATCTCCAGCTTGAACACTTGTTGCAGGCTACCGAGGTGGATGCCTGCGATCCTCGTGCAGCGGAGCCACCCTTAACAGGGGACGACAGCATGACCTTCCCTCAGCGAACTTGCTCTACGATTGCTAGCAGGCTTCTTGGCTGCGACTACGCTGCACTCAACACATGCTGAGCAATGTCGCCGCTGCGGCTGCTCGTATGAGGAGCGTTCTGTTTGTTATGCAGTTGCGGTGCACTGGCGTGAACCGAAGAGTCTGCGGCGAGTGTCGTGACTTGTTGGCTCCTCTGCAGGAGCACATAGAGCTCGAAGGAGAGCCTGTTCCAGTCAAGGAGGGCGCGGTGAGCAATCGCAGATGCTTGTAGTCGTTGCCATCGCGATGTAGTTTCATATTGGCTCTCTTTCGTATGAGGAGCAGCAGATCTCTGCAGGCCTCTTTGGCTGTGGCCACTTGTGATACGGGACCTTGCTTCGTTGTCACGAGAAGTCTCGCCAGATGCGGGCGTGGAGCAAGAAGCTTCCGAGGTCATCAGAGAGCCTTGCATCACAGAGTTGTCGAGCGATTGTCGGCTGCAAGGCGAAGAACCAGCCCGATGCCTCTGACCCTGACGGCTTCGTGCAGCAGGAGGAGGGGCAGGACCAGGAGGAGGCTTCTGTCCTTGCGCTAGTATGATGTGAGACGGGACGTGCATGCAAAGCTTCAGACGGACCAAGGTTGAATCTGTCCAGTCGGCAGATGTTGAGAACGCCAGCGATATGGAAGCGGAAGAGGTTTGAAGGGGAAGCATGCTGTGCAAATCTGACAAGCGAAACTGAGCTCCCTCCGCGGTTTGTGCGCAGAGGAACAGGATGATGACAGGATGGGGGAGGAGCTTGCGCCAGAGAAGGCCCGAGATGCATCTCTGTAGTGAGCGGCATGTATCGGGCCCTGTGCTGAATAAAGCGTCTGCTCATGCAGGATCCCACGGAAGCAGAGGCAAGCACAGAGGCAGATGGACGTTGCCAGGAGGACCGGAATCAAAGTGAAATTCTCGAGGGAAGAGTGCAGAGGAGGGTCTGAGTATGAAGGATGTGGATGACAATGCCTGTTGGGAAGACTTCCTGGAAGCCGAAGATGGTGCACCCAGAAACCTTAACCACTTCCCGTGACGGGTCTGGTCTCCGAGGCGAAGATGAGCCTCAGGAGGTCCAAGCCGACATGGTCGAGGCCTTGAGCAAGAAAGCTTCTCGATGGCCCTAGAAAATCTGCGCAGGGCATGGAGGACTTCACCGGTGCCCAGATCATATCCTCGGAGGAACCGGTGAGCCCGTACTTGCTGAGATGCAGTCGTTGTGAACAGGACCATTTTATCATTGTCAGTCCCGTTTGGAGTGTACAAACAAGGCCGATGCTACATTTGCTATATAATACATGCAGGACAGACAAGGCCGCAGGCTGATAGCTTGACGGCTTGCGCTCGTGCGCAAGAGAACTAACGACAAGTAAGGGCCAACGTCGGAAGCCGACTTCCACCACTTCCCCGCTGATAATGCTGCTTTAGCAGACCGGCCGTGTACAGCACGCCAACAATTGCGGTTCGGCTCTGTGAGGGATAGAGAGCGCCACGTTTCCGTCAGCACGATCACGCCCCTGCTTCTTCCTGCAAGAATCATGTATTGGATGGATAGTGGCTGCACTAGACCGCATGTGATTGGTATGGCATGCCAACACAGGCATCCGTGCAGCCGGAGCAAGAAAGTGTTGTGGAGAAGGTCGGGACCTCGTCAGAAGAGCGGACTCAAGCAAGAGATGATATCAAGACTGCTATGCCGCTATGTGCATCCTGGGGTCGGTTTTCAAAGGTGTTCTTCTCGCCGACAGCAATCAACATACTGTCTGCACCATCCGTATCGGCTTCTTCAAGAGGTGCGAGGTTTTGTCAACGCGCCATGCGCGAGCTGTCTTGTTGATGTGTGCAGGACTTTTGGACTCAGGCACCGTGGTATCTGGATGCGACTCAGTCAGAGCAGATACAGTCCATGATAAGAGGATTTTCCGTGAATCGTTCAAGCCTTGGCTCCCGCTCCGACTGTGAGGCTTGAAATCTGGCTGGCTGAAGCTGGACGAGGAGAGCAAGGAGCAGCTGCTCTTGGGCGGTGAAGCCTGGATCTCCGTAGAGAGCTTGGTCGAGAAGGAAGCCAGGACCACGGAGGACGAGACCGATGGCATGGAGCACTCATCCCGGCAAGCGGAGAAATTGCTTGGGCAAGGCATCGAGTATCGAGCGATGCACGAGTTTCAGTGCTATCCCAGTCCATCAGAACTCGGGGAAAACATGCATGGAATGGCAATCAGCCAGGGAGAAGGATTGGTTGGCTATCCAAGTCATCACCATTGGATTCGCCTCGTGGCCTCGGAGACCAAGACTGAGTTCATCTCACACTGGGTGTTTCAAGATCCTGGACGTCCGGTGCTTGAGGCGTCCTGGAGTCGACTGAAAGTCTCCCAGACGCCCTCGGGTGTCCTGCACCTCAGCTGGCCAGGTCTGGCAGTTTCTCCTTTGAGTACGGTCTACTACGCTCTGGAGTGGATCAAGCGCGGCGCAGACATAGCACTGGGCTGCGGTTTGACTCCTCGCCCTGTTCCTTGGCTTGGCTTTGTTTTTTTTAGGGGGGGTGCCATCTTAAGCAGGGCGCTCGGTTTTTGAAATTCTGAATGCTGAGGAGTGTACACTCGTGACATGTCCTGCGGACGTACAGTTTCGGATAAGCCGCGGACTCAGATGGGATGTCACGGTGATGTAAGAGTCGTGGGCCATTTCTGGGCTCTTGGGGGGCGTGTTGGGTTTGTCGAGTCTGGCGCCGAAGCAGAGGTGCCTTCGTGAATGACCAAGAGAGGAGTTTGCACATCACGAGCCCCTGGCAGTCTGACTTTGTGGTGGAGCAGCCGCCGCCGGAGCCGCCAGAGGTGCAGGTGTCTGAGACGGCCGAGGCCCAGGAGGCGCAGCTGGAAACTGAAGCTGAACTCCCTATCAGTTCTCCGGATGCGGAACCGGCAGAAGCGGTGGAAGACGAAGCCGCCTGCCCGAAGGAGTCTGAGAGCCTTGCTCCAGCTGAGAAGATCAGCGGGAGCTCTGATGCTGCGACGGAGCCTTCCAAAGGCAGTCACGAGAGCTCAGGCACGGGAGATGAAGCAAAGACGATGCAGCCTGGGCACAGCTCCTGGTTTCAGGTAGTGCATCGTGGCGGCGTTTTCCTTCGTGACGGTCGAAGCAGTGAGTGTGCGTCGAAAGGTCGGCTGGCGTTTGGGCAACGCGTGTTCGGAGTTCTGAGCGGTGAGTGGCTCCAGGTTGAGAAAGACTCGCAAAACGAAGCGGTGGAGGGCCCCCTGTACGCGCTGGTGGACGGCAAGGACTGGGGCCTGGGAGCTCTTATGGAAGAGGTGCCTCTGGAAGCAGCCGCAGAAGCGGAAGGTTCCGCGGAAGCGGCACCGGGCTCGGAGCCTCGACCCCAGCCGCCCCAGCCTGAGCCCGGCGAAGCGACCAAAAAAGCAGGGCCTGCTCAGAAGGCTCGCCAAGCAGCCATACGCCGTGCTGCTGCGGTTGCAGAGGAGGTTCTGGCCAGACCTCTTGAATATACCGTGGTAGTTGAAACGCCAGCATATTGCGAGCCGGCACCACAGGCATTGCCTGCACCAGGAGGATTATTTCGTGCGGGACAGACGGTCACGGGGTTTCCTGGCAATGCCAGCTGGATTCGGGTAGCGTCAGCAGACGCTGGAGGCGAGTGTTGGGCTCCGATCAAAAGTGCTGGTTCTGCAAAGGAGGTTTTCCTGAGTCCGGCCTGGGCACAGCTGCAAGCTGAGGAAGTCTTCAGTGAAGCCTTGGTGGTGAGCTGGCCAGGTCTTGCAGCCCCCAAGCCCCCATATGTTGCAGCCTACAGCATCGAATGGAGGCTTACTCCGGGCGAGGAGCTACCTATCGGCGCAGGAGACGGGCAAGACTTCAAGAAGAGTGGGTACGCGCTGAGTCTCCAGCCACGTGCCATGGCGGGCACTGACATACTTGCCCTAAACTGTAAACTGTAAACTTCATCGATGTAACACTTTGCCAGATCCTACATAGGCTTGACAGTCTTCAGCAAAAGCTCAGGTGCTACCCTGCATGGGTTGCCTCCGGGCGCTGCAGTCCAGCTGCGAGCTGGAGTTCGCGTGGCTGCGCAAAGCGCAGGGCAAGCGGATTTTCGGCTGATGGGTCCTTGGCAAGATTTTACAACGGGCAGCCCTCTAACTGAAGAGGAGGAGGCAGAGCCAGCGAGAAGCATCGATCCCTTTGGTGCTGCTCGTGGAGGGTGCGAAGGCAGCCAATGCCGTGGCTACGTAGCAGATTTGGATGCGATGGCATCGGTCGGTGCCAATGCTAACTTCCTGGTACACAAAGCGATTTGTGTGCGCTGCGGCAAGTCCTTCGAAGCGCACGAACGTATCGAGGCGTCTGTCTCGGCGTCACGCCGAGGCAGAGCTGCAAAAGTGGTGCAGGTCGCGAAGCTGTCTGAGCCCAACTCTGGCGGGCCTCCCGAGGATGATGAGAACTTAAGAACGTTTCAGGCATTTGCCTTGCAAAACACGTGGCCACTTCTTCTGGTCTTATGAGTGTGGTATCAGGCTACAGGGAAGCTGTTGTGCAGGTGGTGCACGCAATGGTCTTTGTCCGTGACCGTGCCAGCGTGAAGGGCAGGCCCTAGGGAGGGAGAAACTGGGTTGAACCCTGTCAGTCCCTGTCAGCTCTGCACGAGGACGCTGGGTGTTCTCAAATCAGGAGAACGTGTCCGAGGATGGCAACGTTCAGGCAAGAGCAAGCAGCTTGTCCATGCCGCTTGCCACTTGCAGAAGTGCTCCGCCAAGGCTGGCTGCAGTTGAGCCGGACCAGCTCGCTAGACGTCTCCAAAGAGATTCGGGACTGGGAGCCACAGGGCGTTTAGTGTTCTGCACAAACTCTGGAACAAAACTCCTTACACAAGTGGCCTGGTCTCTTTGCAATGGTTTTGTACTCTGGGATCCAAGGGCCAGGCCGCAGTTCAAGGCTGGCTGACCGGCTTCCGAAGCCCCAAGCCCTGTCACGAACGGATGAGGGATCCCTAAGCCCAGCAGGAAGAAGGTAGCGAAGCATCGGAGCAGAAGTTCAATCGACCCATGACATGTCACGAGCATGACAGCGACATATCACAGCTTTTAATTAACCCATTCATCGCAGGATTCATGGATTCTGATTCACGGCGCCGAAGTTGGGCTCGGAGCTCTGACGCGCGTTTGCACGGGCTTTGTCTTGCGATCGCGAACTGCGAGGCTTGGCCAGCTGATGCAGGAAGTCAACGAGACGGCCGTGGAAGCCGCGCTGCACAAGGCATGCACTGCACAGGAGAGCTCTTCCAACCTTGAGGCTGGTCGTGCCCAGGGCACAAAGCAGGATGTCCCTGTGACCAAAGCCAACGCAGGCCAAGGATGTAACTTATAACCCCGGCTTCCGCGGACCCCTTGCAGAAAGGCTCAAGTGCACGGTCATCTGCGAAAGCCCTGAGCCCAGATCTGGCAAAAGGTACACTGACACTCACGATCCAGCAGGCTGTACAACGCTGTGCATGCAGACGGATCCAGGCTGGCCAGATGGCTGAGATGGAGCAGGCTGCTAGAGACACCAGGCGGAGCGAAAAAGCGTCCTCTGAATCGGATGTAATGTCGAAGCCAGAGCAGGTCTGTCCTGGGAGTGCCGATCCAGTTCAGCGTGGTTGGTAGCGCTGACCTTCCGATTCGGGCGAAGCCCTCCTCCGAAGAAGCACAGGCCTCCTCTGCATTGCCCAGAGGAAGCGTGACAAAATCGACCCCGTGATTTCTTGTTGTTTTCTGAGGTTGGCGCCTTGAAGCCTGGTGCTGCTGTGCTGGGGTATCCCGTTGGCGAGTGGATGAAGATCGAGGCAGCGCGCTGGCGTGCTGTATGCTTGTCCCATCCTACAGCCTGCCAGCACAGGCATCCACAACAAGCCAGTGGGTCAGCCCGCGTGCTGCATGCACAGTTTTTTTTGTTTGGCGATGGTGGCGTTGTGGCATCCGGGGTGCTGCCAGAATCTCTTGTTTCCATTTATTTTGCAACCGCACGTCCGCAAAAGTGGCTCGCACCAGCTTGTCCAATTGGTACCGTAGCCACTTGGGGCGGTTTAGGGCCCGGCCCTTAGCCTGCAGAACACTTGCACGCTCCCAAACTTCCGCGTTCAGCAAGAGGTGCAGCCTTCAGCTTAGCGATGGAAGATGGAGAACTCGACATCGAAGGCAGCTGATGCGTCGCTTCCCCGCAGTCTGTCCTTGTCCGCTGCCGACAGGCCCGGGCCCGGGTCGGAAAAGCGAGGAGTCGCTCTCCTTGGACACCTCAGACCGCTTCCAGGATTCAGCGGCCTCCTTCAGTGAAGGGGCTCCGGGAGCCCGTTTTCAAGTCGCTCTGCTGTGAGGAGCTCCTACAAGAGCTCCTTTCTGAACACCGCCTGCGTGTCAGCGAGCTGCGAGAGGCGCAGTTCTGTTGCCTTCCGTTGCGCTGCAATGCTGAAAGCAGAGCGCTGGCAATTGCAGCAAGGCTGCAAATGCTGTGCGCGAATGAACCAGGCGAACCAACAGTTGCACCAAGAGATATGCGAGCTTCACATGCCGAAGCCTTACAGTCTGAGGCTCCGTTTACCAGCATGTCTAGTCACGAATCTAGCCCAGAACTTGCCGATGGCTCCAAGCCCTTGCCATGGCAGGAGACCTTGTAGCGAGGATGCAGGCGAACCAAGTGTACCAAAGGCACCGGCTGATGATTTTTCAACAATGCGCAAGGGCTGGCTGGGCAGATTCGACGTTGATCAGCATGTGGAGGAGCTTTGGTCCCATGAGATTACGACGCCGCCACCGTCCACAGGCGACAGCCATAGCGAAGTGCATTGAACCCCCACAGACAGAGTATTTTTCGTATGTAGCCATCGATTATGTGCCGTGTGCTGCAGGAGCTGGCTCTCCGGATGCGCACAGCAGATTGAGGAACCAGCGAAAGGTGCCTTATCCCTGCTGCAAGTGAACAGCCACGATCGGAAAGAAGCACGCCGTCAGGTGCCAACAAATATGACGTTCCCCCATGACTTGGAAGCATCAGATGCCCTGTCGGCAGCATCGCGGTTCAGGCCGAGCCTAAGCAATGGAGTGTGTGTTTCTGCTGTCGTGGGCCGCTTGCACATGCGACACGCTTTGGACCAGACGATGTGCCTTGTTGTGCTCCGGGCCTGAAGCTGTGGTTCCATGCAGGCGCATGTGTCGTGGAGCATCTTAAACTACGTAGCTGGGGCATGCTGCCTCGAGACTAGTCGAATTTTTCGAGACATGAAGAGCTCTTTGAAATCGAGAGGTTGCAGCTCATCGTCGGTTTTGGGAAATGGATAGGAACTGCCTTGTCAAGCAGTGGCAACGGCCCGTAAACCAGGCACACCTAATAGACGAGCACCATGACTTGCTGTAGGCTGCATTCTTAAGGCCTGAGATGTCCAGTCTTCAGAAGCCTCCAACCAGACTCGACAGGACAAGCAGAGATCCTCAAGGTTTCCGGCGAGCCAAGACAGACATTGATGCGCTTATGCAGGCCTGAGACCATGCCGCTTGGACCGCTCGTCTCTGTAACCGATATAGCCCAACCGTACAGGCTACGGATAGCAACCATGACGGCTTTAACCTCAAGGCCGAGCTGGGGCCAAGCTGTGCTACCAGTAGATACCTGTTGTCCTGCAGAGAGCTTGACTTGGCTGCTCGTCCTTCGATCTCTTGATACTTACGTCCTTTGTCCATAAAGGCAGTGTGGACGGACTATTTGGACACCGAAAATGACGTCGGCGCGCGTCTGAGCTCTATTTCGGGACTTTGCTGCAAGAGGCCCGTCAGCAAGATGCAGTCGCAGTAAGCTCGTGGCTGTGCCATCCAGTGCATGGCAGAGCTCTTGCGAGCGAGGAAATTCGGTTCACCACGGATGCAGAGCAAGACATGTACTTTACAGTTTACTTTTTACAGGGCTTCGCAGTTCTGAGGCAGTGGCTTCCAGCACTACTTTGCAGCCATGAAGGGAGCCAGGACAGGGATGGGGCTTAGGCTTAGGCATGGTTCCAAACCTATTTCGCAGGATGGACAGGGACAGT
This sequence comes from Symbiodinium necroappetens, assembly GCA_905231915.1. Taxonomy (NCBI): domain Eukaryota; class Dinophyceae; order Suessiales; family Symbiodiniaceae; genus Symbiodinium; species Symbiodinium necroappetens. The sequence goes on from CAJNJA010035330.1 coordinate 19,165, forward strand.
GGCGAAAGGGCGCCAACAAGCCCCCTCAGACTGATGAGAGGATCACGTCGTGCCTCCCGGCATGTTGGAGCACCGCCGGTCGAAGGTCCTCTAACCTCAACGTGGCAGGTGAGCTGATGAATTTGGCAAATGTGGCCAGCGAGGAGTTGCCCTGACTGCCCTAGCCACAGTCACCAGGTCAGATGTAGACCATAGCAGACCAGGAGAGATGGAAACGCGCCCTGGCCATTGCAGCGAAGCAATGCAAGCCAGGCCAGGATTGCAAGGCCCAAAGAGGGGACTCTTTGAGCTTGTGAGATCCAGGCATCATCTCTCCCAGTGGCACCTACCGGATGTTCTGGGACCTGCTAGGACACCGTGCGTATTTGTGTGTGCTAGGGTAGCGCGGTCTTCATCATCTCGCAGCAGACTGTAGCGACCTTTGGCAGGACTGTTGCTCATCCTGTACGACACAGTCACCATCCCTCTGCAAGTTTTCGAGATAAGCAGAGGCCAGGATGACAGCGCCCCGTGAGCAGCTTTGTGCTATCTGTGCGCTCATGTGCATCTGCAGATCAATGGTCCGTAACTATGGACTGGGTAACACTCTTCTTCTGGCGCTTGCCTCGTCATGCAAAGTCCTTTGACAACCTGTTGGCCAGTAACCACCCGACCGAGGACCCTCGACATGTTCCAATCCTTCTTCACGGGATACTTCCAGGAAGGCGTAAAGGTCATGGATCCAAGGCCCGACCCCGCGTGATGGTCTTCTGCGCTCGTCGCCTTTCCCGGCTCTCGATGTGACAGGCGAATAGTCAAGAACTATCTGAGAAGCTGGTTCTGGCTCGACCTGCTAGTCGTCGGGTGCGCCTGCATATCAGCTCGAGAAGGCTGGGTCCATCAACAGCATATGTCAGAGGCCGGAATGGTTCACATCAATGTCGCCTGATGCAGCCAGTTCCCAAGATTCCTTCTGATATTTGTTGTGATCCCATGAAGCCGTTTTCGCGTGCCTTTTCCCTCCAGTTCGGCTTGGATGGCGTTGGCATCGGCCGAATCTTACGTCTAGGTCGAGCCATGCGCCCATGCCTCAGTGCTTCCCATCTGCGACTGCAGGCCACGTGAGTCCTCTCCAGGAGTGCTCCGATTGCTCCGGCTTTTCAAGCTGCGACGTATCGTCGATGCCCTGCTGGAGCTGGTGGAGAGCGAGTGCGCCGCGGCCGTGGCCTACGCGACTTCAGTGACTGAAGAGACGGTCTGTGATTTGGGAGGTATGCCTTCACCATCATCAACCTTCTGAAGCTTTTGTTTGCCGTGTTGGCTGCTGCCTCAAGCACGGTTCAGTCGAAGCTTGGCAATGAGCCTTTTCCGCCGAGGTCCTCAATCATGTCATCGCATGCGTATGGTGCCCCCTCATGTTTTGTGTGTTTTCCATTTCATCCCCGTTCTTGCTCACCTCTACTCTGAGGTCACCAAGTCAATCGAGCACAGTGCTTTGTCAACATGTTGCTGCTGCCAGGTATCTGGTTGGGAAGACAGGTGCAAGCATGGGACAGTACAGCTGGTTCGAAATGAGTCAGCTGCCGAGACGTCGAGTGATTGGCTACCTGCTTGTCTCTGTGCGCCTGTGAACTGTGCACTAGGCGGGCACTATCCGAACGACAGCATCTACATGTACTTCACTTCACTGCATTGGTGCCGATCCCAGATTTCTCCAGAGACGAGCATGTCTGAAATTCCGGCTGTACATGAGCCACCAGATCATGGTGTGTCGTTGCACAGAAGGTGGCACTCTTGCGATCTGTCGTTCCCTCACGAATAACTGGAATGCAAGTTGTCTCGTCACGTCATGGGAGAGCGGTTCCATAGCAAGGGATGTACCACAGGAAGGTCCTTTTGTGTCCACCGCTGCTACCTTGAGCCTTTGTCGTGATGAGCTGTTCAGTTCTTTCAGATGACATATGATTCGTTCATCGGAGGCGGACTCTTGAGCAGGGACTCTGTGCCAAGCGGGCAGGGTTGCGGGAACAAGATTCTGCTGCTCAGACCAGACGCGGCCAGCAGGCAGCACACTGCAAAGTGCCTGGTGTCGCCAAGAAGCTTTTCAGGCAATCGACTCCTGAAGTCGAAGCTCCTGTGACTCGCACCTGTAGCCTATGCGGACGGCAGGAATCGTACAAGATCTCGCTGGACAGAGTTTGGGGCACTAGTCCGCTGGGCAGTGTCAGCATGAAGTCCACACACTGGACACCCTTGTTTCCCCATACACGACTGCTGCGTTTGGTGCGTGACCAGGGGGCATGGTGGTAGTTCTGAGCCTTGGTCGAGTTTGTGTCGAAAGTGTTTTGCTAACTCGGTGGACAGAGTTGCCCAGCAGATTCGGTTGACTCGTGTGGCAAGAGACGCTGCAGCGCCAAGGGAGTCTGCCCTAAACGGGATTCGGGGCTTTTCCTCTCCATCACATGTGTGTCTTCACTGCTCTGCTTCATCTCATAGTGGCATAGCGAGAGTTACGTGGCAGTAGAGGATGTGTCGACGCCGGTGAAGCAGCTTTGCAACGCTGTCGCACGATAGTATTATGTACGCGCGGGCCGCGGCCACGCGGCCTTGGATCAACCACCATCTCCTTTTCGGGTTTGGGTTTTCCAACCATTCCTTTTGTTTAGGGTGTCAGCATCTCCTTTTAGGGGTTGGGGTGTCCCCATCATTCCTTTTGTTTGGGGTTTCAGCATCTCCTGTTAGGGTTTCACCATCTCCTTTTAGGGTTTGGGGTTTCCCAACCATTCCTTTCGTTTAAGGTTTCAGCATCTCCTTTGAGGGTGGGGGGTTTGTCAGTAGCAGCTTTTTTGCAGGCTTTGAGTCAACCAACATCTCTTTTACGACTTGGGACGCTCCCCCCCGGCCCACAACCCACCGCCGCGGGCCGCAGGTTTGGGGTTTCCCAACCATTGGTTCTGTTTGGGGTTCCAGCATCTCCTTTTCGGGCTTGGGGTTTGTCCATAGCAGCTTCTTTGAAAGCTTTGTTTGGATCAACCAACATCTCCTTGTAGGGTCTGCGGTGTCCCAAGTGTTTAGGGTTTCAGCATCTCCTTTCAGGGTTTGGGGATTTTTCATAGCGGCTTCTTTGCAGGCTTTGGGACAACCAACATCTGCTTTTAGGGTTCGTTTTTTTTTTTAATTCCTTTTGTTTGGGGTGTTTGTCCATAGCAGCTTCTTTGCAGACTTTGGATCAACCAACATCTCCTTTTAGGGTTTGGGGTTTCCCAACCATTCCTTTTGTTTAAGGTTTCCGCATCTCCTTTTTGGGTTTGTCCTCAGGGGCTTCTTTGCAAGTCTTGGATCAACCAACATCTCTTTTGCGGTTTGGGGCTTCTCGGCCCGCGCGGCTACGCGGCGCGCGGCCCCCGGCCACTCCCGCGGACACTGCAAAAAAAGACCTCTACCCTCCTGTCGATGTTCGATATGTTCGATGTCCAAGCCGGGAAGATGCTTGGAGTGCTGTTTACCGCGTGTTCAACTTCATGCGAGGAGCTTGACGCAGTTCACCCCAGCTTCGTCTGCAGCCAAGAGACTTCGAGCGACAGAAAGGCAGTGATTGTGTGCTAGCCTTGGGATGCGCCGAGGATGAATGTTTCTGCAGCCAATACAATGGAGCGGATCATGTCCATTTGTGTCCTTTTCTTTGCGATGGCGGGGTGCTTTGCCATCTTGCTTTCTTGGCACAGTTCGCATGACACTTTGCGCTGGGCAGGTGGCCTTCTCGTCCATCGTCGGGCATATCACCGTCTGGAGCTGACGACATGCGGAAAGATGCCAGGGAGCCTGGTTTGATCCACTCTGTCTAGGCTTCCATGTCGCATCTGCAAAACCTTCGCGCCTGAATCCCGGCCATTCCACTGGACTTTGGTATAAGTGTTTCCTGCGTGAGTTGGTTACACCAGTTGATCTGTCGCAGGGTGCTCAGATGAAGCAGTTCTGGATGCTCCGACGCTACCTGAAGCAGCGCTGCATTCGCCGAGACTTGCCATGAGCTCAGTAGCACTCAGTAGCATCAGTGACATCTGCCCAGATCAGATGCAACTGTCTCTGCACCCATTGCTTCTCAATCAACAGCTTAAGATTCAGGCAGCTCCGAATTACCAAGTTTTTGGAGTACAAGGCTTGGGCTCGGTATGCTGCCGACAGTGAAAGATTCTAAATCGGAGAGCCAAAGCTGCTCCTCAGAGCACGTTTCTGCTGCATTCTCAATGCCCCTGTCAGACTCAGAAAGAGCACGATCTGGTGCATAGCAGCCGGCTCCTCAAACTGGGAGTCCAGGAGCCTCTCGACTGGGTCAACTTGGAGCGAAAGAATCAGGTAGCGTGGTGATCTTGGATCAGCTCTCTGAGCCCCTTCGGAAAGAGTTGTCGTGTTGACCTCAGGCCCCAGGCCATGCTGCACGCCTTCTTAACCCCACCACAGTATGAGCTTGTAGCACATGCAGCTTTGCTTGAGGTATGAAATCATGATACAATGGCTGATGTCACATCCCTTCTTTGAAGTGTTAAGTTCAAAGATGCCGGTCCTCCCGTCGAGCTTTGACTTGCAGAGAAGGTGGAAATTGCTCGGAAAAGTCTTTGCAGTTTCCGTCGCCAGGTAATCATGCACAGGCTGTGCCATCTTGCTCTGACGGAGATCGCCCTTGCGTCTTCAGATGTGGTCTTCACCGCAGGCTGAGCAGAGTTTGCGGTCGATGAGGCGATGAGGTATTGTTCGTCCAGATAGCACATGAAGAAAGGTCACGAAGGCAAGCAGATGCTCTTCGTGAAGCACGGTGAGCTTGAGTGCGCTCCATTATGCTTCGCGGCCAGTCTGTGGTCATTGCCCAGCCACTCTGCTCCGAGAAGCAGCGAGGTACATGCGGCTGGGTCGCGAAGCCCTCGACCCACCATTGCTGCAGAAGGAGCAGCCCGTTTTTGGCTTCTGCCCGGCCTTCGAAGCATGGTCCCATGGCAGGACTGGTTTGTGGAAGCTGCCTTGTGGGTGTCATGGCGGCACATGGGAGACTGCAGAGTGTCCGGCCCCTATTCATGTCGCAGAGCTCGGTTTCCCGAGTTGTGAGCAGATATTATGACAGGCTGTCACCAGGCGAGCTCATCGCCATCAGGCCCTGCCTGCTGCGGTCATTGTTGCATTTGCTGCAGACATGACCGGTGTGGTGTATGCCAGCAACGACGTCTTCGCCAAAGAGATGCGCTTGCATCACCTGCGGGCACCCAAGTGTGTGCCAATTCGTTTTGATTGCGTCTTGACGCCCCTCTGGATCCTGTGCTCGCGTCATTTCTTCGAATGCAAGCACATTCCTTTGCGACAGAAGTGCCGCACTTGCCACGGAATCGGGGTGAAGGAGACACTTCCGAAAACTACAAAAATCGGTCCGGACGCATTGGCAATACGGGTCAGTGGACCCCCATGCGGCCACGTATGTGTTCAGCCACGTATGTTGCGACTGCCCTGTGTCACATCATTGTTGATTTAGTTGACGGGTTGGCTTGAGAGCTGTGTTGTTCAGGTTCCGTGCCTACCTCCTTTCCCTTGTTGTGTGCATGTCTGCAGCTCTCCGCATTGATGGGCTTCGGTAGACTGTTAAGTTTCGGCGCATTCATGCCCATCTACTTCTAAAGGTACGTTTGTATGCATGTTTACGCTCACAGTACGCCGGCTTATATGCATGCAGAGATAAGGCCCTGGAGTTTCTGCAAGATGTGACCCTTGCTGGCCTTTCTGAGCCTCTGACAGTCCATCGGCTTTGAGTCTTTCGACAGGTACGCCATCCGATTCTGCGAAAAGCTGAATGCAATCGAGCGAGTCTGGCAAGTTGGGATACCGATGATACAAGCTGAAGTCAAAGCCAGCGCCTTGCCAGGCCCAAGGATTTGAGCGATGTGCTTCGCGAAGAGACGATGCTCACGAACGTTACTGTCCATGAGGCATGGAAGTTATGTCCAGGTGGTTTTCCAAGTGCTTTGCTTTCACGCAGGCAACGGAAGACATCTTCAATGATGCTGACACGGGGGAGATGCAGCAGCTTGCGGCGTCCAAGGCCGAAGAGTTCAGATTCTGCTCCTTTAGAGAATGGCCTACCTGGGAGGTGTCCTTGCAGACCACCTGATACTCCCGCCTGAGTTGTCGAGAGACCTGGGCTGTGCTCCTTGAAGTCGTTCGTCCTGTGTGCCTTTTGCAGTCAGTGCCGTGCAAGCTTCTGCCAAGATTACCGATGTCTTTTTCTACTGTGAATCCCTGCTGTGCATGCCTCGGCATGGGCAAAAGACGCCTCTTCTTCTTCCGTCGGAGCTTTCTGCTAATCGGCAGGGAGCCTCTCGAAGAACGATCGTAGAAGATTTCAACACTTTTCATGGTGGTGACTATTTCCTTGAAGGAACTCACCTTTAGGCCTTCAGTTCTGTCTGCACCCATGTGCAGACGTCGGAAGCTGACAGCTGCAACCGGGCTTTGATGCCAAAAATCTCCTTTGTGTGGCCTGATTCGCAGAGGCTGGAATGCTTCAGGACTGCATCCAGCTTTTTTTATCTCCTGCGAGGCTACGGCATGCGGAAAGAAGGCATGCCATGTCATCAGTTTCACAAAGATAGAACCAGGGAAGTTAGATTGTTCGATTCGATTCGATATGAAGCAACATGTCGACTACGAAATAATGACAACTGGTGAGTGTTTGTGTCTGTGGGGCACCGTACTAGGTAAAAAAAGAGACGTGCCTGCTGAGCACCGTTGAGCGGCGCGCTGGCAGCCATTTCTCGTCCTTGGGTATAGTCGGATCGGCCGAGCGGGGCAAGCGTAGCTTCGCGCCGTGTGCTATAAATCACCGGCATTCTTGATCCTGGTCTTCGGCTTGGTCAGAAAAAGTGGCGAGATGAGAGTTTGCTGCGAAGTTGCATTTCCGAGCTTTGCACCGCAGAAGCTGGAATAAGCTGGACTTCCTTCGTCAGGTACATTTGCAAGATCCATCTGGGACGCCGGGGTTCCCGCTCTGACATCATGCATTCAAGTTTGTTGGCCCGCGCCATCCCGGGCCACTTGATGGGACCGTATTGAGTCAGGTCTGTCGTGAACTTTCCCAGAATTATGACCGCAGAGATGTTGCTAAATGCAACTCTTCGAAAACATCGTTAAGACACAGAACGGAGAGTCTTGGCGAGTGCAAGGCGCCTGGTGCAATCCTGGTCCGACCTTACCTTGGAGAAGGACAGGGTGGAGATCATATGGTGCTGCAGTTGGTTCCTCTGCTTGCCCTTTGCTTTTGGACCAGGCCTTCCATGAGGCCTTGCTGCTCTCCTGGCCAGGCCTGGCAGCAAAGGAGGCGAGAACTCCGAAGTCCGTTTTTTTTTGAGGAAGAGGCGTTGGGTTTAGGGAAGTGGAGAGGCAACGCGCTACACCCTTGACTGGCAAGTTCAAGGCCTGGCTCCCACTGAACCATGTTGGAGCGTTCTCACCCGTATTGGGTGAAGAGAACAGCTTTGAGCAGCAACGGACCGCTAGAAGGTGAAATCAGGCCGACAAGCTTCGCAGACTTGACATGTGGAGATGTCTTCGATGAACATGAGCCGCTTGTGACGAGGTGACTGTAGGTCAGATACACAGCCTGCTTTGCTCGGCGACAGTCTGGATTGCGAGATTTGCGAGAACTTTTGATCTTTAAAAATGTCAACGCCTGGGTTGGAGGGACACGGCCCTAGAGCTGAACCCATTGTGGTTGTGTGGTTGTGAACGTGAGTGCACGTAGGTGGTGGGAGCGGCAAGCTGGATGTCGAGCTCGGGCAGGCGTGGGCAGAGCCGTTTGGACCTGGAGGCTGCTGTAAAACTGCGTGAACTCAGCATGTGGGGATGACGATCGCCCTGCAAACACTTGCTTGCTCGCATTCCGAGTCTTCAGTCATGCTCGCCGACGACATCTTCCGACCACTTGATTTGTGCAGGCAACCACGCTGCTTCCAGGTTTGCCTCCGGGTTCGGCAGTCCGTGTGCGAGTCACATGCTGAGTTCACGCGCCGAGGGCGTCTGCTGCTGCAAGATGGAGGCTAGGCAATGTTGCCATACCAACTCTGCTTAGGTACGCGCTGTGGTATATTCTGCGAGAGACCCACTTGGCATCAAGTGGTCATCTCAGAGATCCCAGAGACTGCCCAGTAAAGCTTCGTAGAACCAGACGCACGCATGCAGTGAAGGTTTCAAGGAGACTGGAAGGAGTTTCTTTGCATTCAAAGCCAGACGGACGGCGAGGTGCAACTACAAGTCGACATTGTCTTTTAATTTTACTCTCCTTTGGCAGCCGTGCTTGCCAGCTTTGCCGGAGGATTTGACTCCGGCAGACTCCGGCCTGGACAAGAAGGTTGCGTTCAAAGGCCTTCGTGTGCAGCTGAATTCCTTCCCTTTTCTGTGAGAGGAGTCGAAGGCAGCAGACCTCATGCTGGAGGACTGAAAGTAGCAGCCCGAAAAGTGGAGAAGTCTGTGATCCGCCGGAATGGCCGAGTCGAGTTTGTCCACCGTGAATTCGCGTGCCTCAGGAGCAACGTCTCCAGTCTCCACCGGCTACAGCACCTACTGTCGCGACCCTGTGCAAGAGCACGAAGACACACAGTCAAGTGCGGCCACGCAGCGCCCTGCGTGGATTTCCCTGCTGAGGTTAATGCCATCGAAAAGTCACCTGCGCAGAATGCGAGGCCTCCCGGTCCCACACCCGCATCATCACTACCGTGGTGATGACCATGCGCAAGGGTAGCAACCCTTCCAGCGGGCGGACGAGTGAATTGATTCACCAGGTCTGGCCACGACGGCCAAGGGTCGAGCACGATGAGCACCTTGTGGGGAAAGGCTCAAGAGGTCAGCGATAAGCATAGCGCAGCGAGAGCAATTCACTAGCATTGCTTGGTCGAGGTCACTTCGGGCCAGTTCCAGGCAGCCGACTCTTGACAAATCGGGCCGAAGAGACTGGGAAGGAATGCTTACCACTTCGACAGGTAGTTGTGGCGACGGTGTACATTCGGGGCGAGCCCTCAGTTGGTGGCATACCGGTGGCCGCCATGTCTTTGTCTGCGACTTCTTTCGTCTTGAACGGCCTTCGATTTCCAACGTTCTCTGCAAGTCTGCAATCTGCGAATTTATCTGTGAAGCAATCACGGCACCATGCTTCATGAGGACAGTTGGAAGTACATCTGCGCAGCTACCTGTAACTATCTATGCTGTCTATACTTGTGACATGTTGATGTGTATACTTATCCTCTGGACTCTAAACCAGTACAAGTAACATGGAGCTCACATACATACATGCGCAGACAAAAGCACGCACCTCTTCGTGCATGCATTCTTACATAGGGTTTACACGCTGACCTCTGCGATCGAGCCATGGACGGCGGTGACGAGCCTGAAGCAAGGCACAGACGCTGTCGCAGCTTGAGTCACCGATGGCTTGATTGTAGGGCCGACAATAGTCATTAGGACGGGCTTGCCAACCAGTTACCCGTCATTCCCTGCCCAATTCGAAGCTGCCCCTTCACTAGTCACCATCCGGGGAGCTGCACATAATATAGTGATGATGACCGTCTCAGCCTGTAAGAAATTCAAGCTTCCTGGCTGTGTTGCAAGTGCTGAATGCGAAAGGGACTTCTCGGAAATTGCAGCTGACCTCCCGGAGGAAGAGGATGCGGCTCGGCACGCTTAGAACCTTGGCTTTGCCTAGCTTTGGTGCCGTATCGCCGAGATTGTTTTCGACGCAGCCATGCGCGAGCAAGAAGCAGCCGCTCTGTCTGCCCTGATGAGTCCGCTTCCCGATCCAGTGTCGTTTTCAGCGTTTCCGCTGCTGCAGTACTTGTGAGATTCAGATGCAGGCGACAAGCCCTTCCTGTCCCGCTGTGAGAAGCGATGCGGAGTCGACAAGCTCACTTCAGCAAGGCACATCGCGCTAAGAGAAGTGGTGAGAGAGAGTGAGATAGAGTTTGAGAGAGAGAGAGAGAGACTCTCTCTCAGCCGTTAGCAAGCAAGCAAGCAAGCAAGCAAGCAAGCAAGAGACAGAGAGAGAGACAGTAAGACCTGTTTGTGTTATGGCACTGATACAATTGACGGATTGCCAAAGCCACAGCAAG